>JAMPIO010000321.1:0-94184 GCA_024699865.1 Aphelenchoides fujianensis
CATGCTGAGCGCGGGCCTGTGAGCAGACCGACGAGCACCCTCCATCCACGAGTCTCCCAATCATCGATGTTCTCCCTCCTTAAGTTCTCCGCAACAACGGTCTCCACTTAGTTCCCCTCCGTTCTTTCTCGCAATCCATTTGTTTTGTTCCACGTTGTTTCTCCTGCCTCCCCCATTTGTTTCGTTTGTGCGCAATGTTCGTTGATTAAAGAAACCACAAACACGAATCGTCGGCGTTCTTCTCGGGCGGACGGGGGGCGAAAGAGAGGAGCGGGGGAAGGCGGCAAGCGGGCGCTAAGTGGGCGTTCTCCTTCCAATCGGAGTCGGGACAAGGCAGCTGGTGATTCGAGCGTTCTTTTGGGGACAAACCGAAGCGGTCGGAGTAAAAGGAAGACTTCTGCGCCCTCCAAACGGTTGTTGCAGAAGGAGCGGCCGAAGAGCGAGTGGGGCCTGTCGCCCATCTTGGCGGCTTTCTTGCCCGCCTTCCATCCCCGCCGAGTTCAGTCGCCCACTCGCGAATGGGTGGGTGGTCCGTTTGCAGCTCCCCATAACGAACTTCCCGCCGTCGAGCAAGAAAGAAGCGAGGTGGAGGGGGTCCGCGAAACACTTCGATCGGTCCCAGCTTCTTGTCGTCGTATTCGGCGTGCAAGTCGCCCACTCGCCGCATGGATCACAGGATGCAGTTCTGGCAGTTTGCTGGCAGTGTTGGGGCGACTCGCACGTCCATTCGCGATCACCGAGCGGTTCGTGCGCAGGAGTCGGTGGCCAGAAAGCGGACGGCGACCATTTCGGCGGGCGTCCGAAGCGGGCGGCCGATCGGAACAACTCAGAGAGGCGGCAAACGAACGAGTGCAGTCTGTGGACTCGCCCGCGTCCACTCTCACCAGTGGCAGCCGGCAGCAATCAAGTGATCGTCAGTCCCCTTCTCTTTTCTCTTTCAGCACCTCGGGCAAGCACCGCTCTTCCAGAGAGTTCGAGCGGCACGGCGGCCGTCCTCCCGCGATCCTCGTCCTCGAGTCATTCGTTTGCACTGCCGATGTTCACGTGACCATTCCGTCTTGTTTATTGTCGGCCATTGAAGTCGCAAGAGATTCCAAGAAGAATTGGAGTGGGCGGTGCCCCCGTCGACCGCCCTTCGCCGTCCAGTCACGCTTGAGGCCGCTCAAAGACGTCGGACGCAATCCGCAGAAAGAAGCGTCCTGAAAGCAAGAGCGGACGTCAAGCGAAAGGGGAAGGACTCACTGCTTCTGGTCGTCCATTGGTGCTTCCTGGCCGCTTTCAGTGTTGAAGGGTACTTGACGGCAGGGACCTCCATCCCTTGCAGGCCGTCAGCGGCAGGAGCTCCCTGCAAGCCGAGGGATTAGTCGTGTGATGGTCGGCGTAAATAACTCACCGCTCACTTCGATGGGAGCCGGCCGGGCAGAACGAGAGGGCTTGATGGAGAGCGTTGAGTAGCTTCGCAGCTCGGAGATCACCTTCACCGCAAGAACGGAGTAGAGTGGAGGTGACGAGCGGTAAACTCACGGCGTTCTCAAGATTCCGCGAGAGCAGACGGGCCGACAGAACGACCAGGAGAGGCAAGCGGTCCGTCGGCTGAACGCTCGAAAGTTCAGCGCGCTCTTCTCCTTCGAACTCACCAGCCGAACGGCGCGGATGGGCGGCAGGGAGCGTGTCTCGCTTCGCCGGTGCCATTCGCAGTGGACGTCAACAGAGAAGCTGAAGAGCGAAGTGGAAGCAGTCGCTTCCCCTCCTTCCAACTCACCGACATCTTGCAAGTCTCCACGCGCCCTTGCCACACAGGGCGATCTCCGAGCGCTCCCCTCGCTGAAAGAAGCCGACGGTCATTCGGCTGAAGGGAGGAGGAGCGGACCTCTCGCCATCCAGCGAAGAGGAGCGAGCAGTGCAACCACTTGTGAATTTGACGTCCTGCAGGTCGCAGAACGGCGTCCTTCTTCGACTGTTGCGGCCTGGAACTCGTGGAGACGATCAGCGAGCAGGGACAAGAGCGGACTGATCCCCACCGATGACCAGACCGGCCCGCTAACCTCTTTGAACTCACCGTGCGAGCAGCGGGGACGCAGAAAAGCGATTCTTGATCCCAGCAGCGGAAATTCGCGTGGACAGCGGAGAGGAGCGGCCGGAGTGCCGGGCGGGAGACACGAGGGGGGAATGAGCAGCCGGAGGGCGGGGTCCGCTTTTGTACCGACCGCTTTCGGAAGGATTGCGCGTCCACTCGTCAAACGGCGTGTTCCTAACCCGTGTTTGTTGAAGAGGATCACGCAATACGACTTGATTTCGAAGCCGAAGGCCGATCGCTGAAGTTCCGCAGTTTGCCGCAATGTTCTCGTGGTCCTCGAGTTTTGTTGGCCTTCGTTCTTTTGTGGCTGTCGGCATCATCTCGCAACGAGTTCCCATTCCTCCTGCAGCCACAACTCCCGCTCCTCGACAACAACAGCGATCGCCCGCTTTTTCTTCCCCGATTTCCTGCGAAAAGCGGCGTCTGGCATTCCGCCTCACTCCTCCGCTTCGTGCGGCTTTCGGCCGAAATCCGCCCGTCTTTCGCCGCTCCCGCCTCGTTTCACGTTCCCGCTCGTTTAGATCCCGCATCCCGCCGAAATGCCGCCCCTTCGCCTCGGTGCCCGCAAGCTGTTGGCCCGAACGGTCGTGCAGAAGGCGGCAGTCGAGCCGCAAAGCGCGCACGACGGCCTCCTGCTCCGTCTGCAGCTCGTGAATTCGGGCTTCACGGACGTCTTCTTCGAGCAGACGACTCGCGACTCGCCGCTGTTCGTCCACCTGCACGCCACGGGCTCGAGCATCACGAAGTTCGTGGGCGAGGGGCCGCCGACCGAGCTCCGCGTGGGCCGCAACCTGCAGCTGATCGCCGTGATCCTCCGCTCGCTGCGCGGCGCCCAACACCTCCGGCTGGAAGTGGCGGGAACGGGGCGCGACTTCTTCTTCGGCATCCAGCCCGTCCTCAAGGCCATCCGCGGTGAATTCCCCTCCACCCACTCGTCATTCCCACTCGCCTTCCAGACCACCCGCAGTGGACGGAGATCCACCTGGACGTGGAGTACACCTGCCCGGCCGTCCAGCGCCAAGTGCTGGAGTTGGTGCCCGAGCACGCCGTCCGGAAGGTCCTGGGCGACGTCTCGATCGCCCCGCTCCTGCTCCGTCGCTCGCCCGCGGCTCCACTGCTGCAGTCGGTCGTCTACACGAGCCGCGAGTCCAAGGAATTCGGTTCGTCCTCTTCTGCTCGTGGTCTTCACTCTCCACACGCACTTCAGCCTTCTTCCAACTCCTCCGCGTACCGGCGCGGGTGATCGAGTTCCGCGAGCACCCCGACTTCGACGTGTGGTTCCTGAGCAAGGAGAAGTCGTGAGTCCCTTCCCTCCACTTCGATTCGTATTCCACTCGTCCTTCAGGCTGTCCGCGAACAAACACCTCGAGAAGGTGGTCCTCAACGCGCAGTTGACGCTGAACGACGTGGACGGCGACCCGCAGCAGTGGGCGCGCGACAACCTCGACAAGTACGCGGAGGCGATGCGGAACCTCCGGGCGGTCAACCCGCAGCTGCGCCTCGCCCTCCGCCAGCTGTACGTCCACAAGCGGAGCAGGGGCATCCTGCTGGTGGGTTCTTCCACCCGATTCCTTCGCCCACTCACCCGATTCGTTCAGCACACGGACGAGGCGCTCGACTTCGTGGAGCGCGGCATGCAGAACGCATTCCTCGTCGCCCAGTTGGCCCCGAAGGTCGGCCTCTCCTTGGAGCTCGTGGAGTTCGCGTTCGCGGTGAGTTCCCGTCGGCCATTCCTCCAATCTTCCGCTCTGCTTCAGGATCTCCTGCCCGAAGTGGACGAGTGGATCGCCCTGCAGCACTTCGGCCTCACGCCCATCCTCGAGGAGCGGCAGAACGCGGAGCTCGGCGTCGCGTGGGCGGCACGCTGGCGCTTCGCCACGGGCGGCACGCGCGTTGACCTGTACCTGTGTTGATCCCGTTCTCGATTGATCCCGCTCTCGATTAACCCCCGCTATTTGTCCAACTCGTTTATTCCGGTCGTGTCCAATTGCTGACTGTTTGTTTCATTCCAATCGTCTTTGGTGCTTGTCTGATTGATTTCCGTTCCCCGATTCGAATGGCGAATCCTCCCTCTTGTCTAACGTTGATTCCGCATCTGTTCGATTGCTCTTTTGTTTGTGGAATAAACGACTAAGTTTCAACGACGTTGCTGTACGAACGAAAGGGGAGGATCGTCTTCTTTCGGCTGCAAGTCGATCGATGCAACCGTCGGGAGTGCGGGGAATGTTCAAAGGAGAGGGGCGGCTGTCGGCATCCCCGCACGTGCCCATTTGGTAGCAGTCGGCAGAACACGACTTCACGGAAGATTCCGGGCGTTGGGTGGGCGCGTTCTTGAAAAGCTGACGAGAAACGGCGAGCTTTCGGGCGATTCCAACCGCTCGGGTGGGAGGAAACGCGGCAGTTGGTTCCAGAATCTCGTGGGTACTCCGACTGGCGATTAGAGCACGCGGGGGAGCGAGTGGAATTTGCTCGACGTTCGTGTAAGCGGCGAGTCCTCTTCCTTTCGTCAATTCCGGTGTTCCGCTTTGATCCATGCGTGCACTAGTTTCCTCTTGCTCCGTCCCTCCCTTTCGAGTCGCCTGTTTCGAAATGCAGGCGGCGGCAAGACGCTGGGCAGTCGGGCGGGCGGGCTTGGGGTGCGTCCTTCTTTCCGTTGCGCTCGTCCGCGGCCCCACCGCTCGCCCGCTTGCCGGGCGTTCGGTCCGCCCGCCCACGCCAAGCGGCCCGCGCGCCGCCTTTCGCCCGTCGATTCGAGTCGTCAGCCCGCTCTCCGCCCTCACCCTCCGCTCTTCCCCCGGATCGATCGACCGACAATTTCCGGCATCGCAAGGTCCTCCGCGACAACATCCGGGGTGAGTTTTCCAATCACTCCTTTCGTTCATCCCATTCTTCCCGCGCCCATCCGCCGTCTCGCCCGCCGCGGCCGGATCTACGAGGAGACCCGCTGCGTTCTCAGTCTTCCTCGAGAACTTGATCCGCGACGCGGTGAGTCCGCCGCCCTCCCTGCCGTCTTCAGGTCACGTACGGCGAGCACGCAAAGCGCATCCTTCCGCCCGCCCGTGCAGGACGACCGCGACGCCCCCGCTCGACTTTTGACCCTAAAGGCCCTCGATTAGGGCCACAAATCCGTTGATCTCGTTCGGTGTGGATGGAATAAACTGATTGCTGCTGCTGTCGGGTCGGAGGAATGGAAAGAAGTCGCTGGTGGCCGGAAGAAGGAGGTGGTTGACGGCTGGAAGGTAGACGTGAAGCTGGTGGTCGATTCATGCTGTACGCTCTCGAGAGATCGGATTCGATTGGTCACTCTCGCCTCCCGAATTGCTGCTCGTGGAGTCGCGTTTACGTCCCGTTTTCTCCTCGGCTTGCAGTTTTGTAATCGGGCGCCTTCCCGCTCGAATTCGGGGGCCGCTCGCGTTGTTTTGGCCGGCCGGTCGGTTCGGATGGGTGGCGGGAGGTCGCTCTCGTTCGGGTCGGCCGCCTGGGCGTCTCTCGCCTCCCCTTCCTTTCCTGCCGGCCGCCCGCCCGTTCGCCCGTTTCGGTCCGCTTTCGGAGGAGGCGGGCGGAGAGCGGGACGTCCCCATCCGCCCGTCCGTCCGCTCGGCGCCCGCGTCGCCCCGCCCTCCCCGCACGCCGGCACGCGTATAAAAGCCGCTCCTCCGCCCGCTTTCCTCACCGAACTCTCCGCAGTTCCCACTCGCTTCAGCTCCCCGCTTTCCTCACCAATCGACCGAAGATGTCCGGCCGCGGCAAAGGAGGCAAGGCGACGACCGGCGGCAAGGGGAAAGGGGCAAGGGCAAGCGGGACAAGGCCGTGTCCCGCTCCTCGCGCGCCGGCCTCCAGTTCCCCGTGGGCCGTCTGCACCGCATCCTCCGCAAGGGCCACTACGCGGAGCGCGTCGGAGCGGGCGCCCCCGTCTACATGGCGGCCGTCCTCGAGTGAGTTCTCCCGCCTTCCTCCCTCCACTCATCACCCTCCCCGCTGCAGGTACCTCACGGCCGAAGTGCTCGAGCTGGCCGGCAACGCGGCCCGCGACAACAAGAAGTCGCGCATCAACCCGCGCCACCTGCAGCTCGCCGGTGAGTCCGCCTTCCCTCCCTTCTCTCGTTGATCCCCTCGCTTTCAGTGCGCAATGACGAGGAGCTCTCGAAGGTGCTCGCCGGCGTCACGATCGCCCAGGGCGGCGTGCTGCCCAACATCCACGCGGTCCTCCTGCCCAAAAAGACGGGGGAGACCCAAACGCAGTAGACGCCCGACCGACCGACCGAACCTTCCCCATTCCCTCCTTCCTTCTGACTTTGTGTGTGACCCCCCGCTCTTTTCTTTGCAAGTAAATTTATTGATGTGTGCACTCGTTGAGTTCGGCTTCGGGGGTCCGTGGGAAGAAACGAAGGCAGGGGTTTGTTGACCGGGGAGGAAAAGAGGCGACCGCTCGGCCGAACGATCAGACCGTCGGCAAGGAAAGAACCCCCCCTCCGTCCATCCTTGTTCGAGTGGAGGGAACTTTCGGCATCTCTCGCCCGTGTTGTGGTCGCCGAAGGATGTTTGCGAACGTCCCGGGTGGACCCTTGGGTGTGTCGAAAGAAGTGCTCCAACCGTTCGCCTTTCTTCCACGCGTTTGACCGGAAGATAAACTGACGTCCTTCCTTGATGAAATTCCCGTCTTCCTTTCTTCAGTTCGAGTGAAATTCGGTTGTTTCGCAATGCTCTGCGGTCTTCCCGCCCGATTCGGGCCGCTCAAAATCGCCGCCCGACCGCCGCCTTTCGTCGCAGCGAGAAGGACGCACACGCCCGCCGCTCGTCTGCTCGATCGCCGCCTTTGGCGCCTATCGGAAGCGAGCTGGCCGATAGATGAGACCGTTTATTCGGATTAGGCAACCGTCCTTCTGTCGCTTTCCCGTAAAGCCGGGTGGCGATAAAAAGGGCAAGCGGAGGATGCCGCCGATCGAGAGCGGGCGGAGAGGATGACCGGCCGCAATGGGCGGAAAGAAACGAGCCGCAAAAGGCGGAGGGGAGGGATCCGCTCGGCCAGAGAGAAGAGAATCGATCGCCGTCAGTGTAAACAACGTAGAACAGAGCAGGCGACGCGAATCGATTGCCGTAATCGAGAGGAAATCGACTGTAAACCGCGTCGAGGGGTGTGAGTCGCGACACGTCGGCCGTCGCGCGTATAAAAGCGGACGGCCGGGTGGCGGCCCTCCCTATCCGTCGTTCACTCGACCGACCGCTCTCTCCCGCTCCATTGTCCGATCGACCAGCAGCCATGGCCCGTACGAAGCAGACCCCTCGCAAGTCCACCGGCGGCAAGGTGTCGCGGAAACAGCTCGCGCCGAATGTCGCCCGCAAGTCGGCGCCCGCCACCGGCGGCGTCAAGAAGCCGCATCGCTACCGCCCCGGTGAGTCCCCCCTTCGAATCACTCCTTCAACTGATCCCCCCTGCAGGCACCGTGGCGTTGCGCGAGATCCGCCGCTATCAAAAGTCCACCGAGCTGCTCATCCGCAAGCTGCCCTTCCAGCGGCTGGTGCGCGAGATCACGCAAGACTTCGTGACGGACCTCCGCTTCCAGTCCTCCGCCCTGATCGCCCTCCAGGAGGCGGCCGAGGCGTACCTGGTCGGCCTCTTCGAGGACACCAACCTCTGCGCCATCCACGCCAAGCGGGTCACCATCATGCCCAAGGTGGGTGTGAGGAAGTTCTCCCGCATCTCCCTTTCACTCCCGCCCTCCAGGACATCCAACTCGCCCGCCGCATCCGAGGCGAACGCGACTAAACGCCCATCGGACCGCAGCCGCTGGAGAGCGTGAACCTCCCACCCAACCCTCTGACCCCAAAAGGCCCTCTGTTAGGGCCACGAATCCGATGATCTCGTCGAATGCGTGCGGAAGAGAATAAAGATTTGTTTGATTGAGTGGTTGCAGCGCCTCGTTTGAACAAGAAAGGGAAAGACTGTCTGACTCCTTCCATCTGAATGCCTCTTCTGCACGCCCCAATACTCTCCGCCGACCATCAACCCTGGGTTTATCCAATCGAATGCGAACAACAACAACGAACAACGGCGGAGGATCAAACGGAAAAGGAGAGGCGTGATTGGAGGCCGGAAATTAAATACGAGAACTTGGAACGATTAGAAAAGAAGGTGGAAGAACGAACAGTCGATTGTTTATGAGAAAACGAAGTGAAATTCGGAGCAATCAAACGCTCACACGTGGTAGACGTAGTCGAAGCGGCTGAGGCTCTGCGGCAAGCGAGGCGATCAGCGTTCCGTAGCCGTTGCTGGAAACGAGAGCGAATGAGTCTTCGTGTTTCGCAACGATTGGTTGGAGATTTCAAGGGGAACGAAGAGCCCGAAAAGTTTACAGAAGAAGCGTTTGCGGTTGGGGAGAAAATCATCGATGAAGGAGGCGCTTTTTGCTTTTTAGTTGAAGGATTGGTGAAGAAGACTTGCCTGTTGTCGAACAACTCGAAGAGCGGCGCCGCGACGAGCTTGAAGTTCTTCGGAACGGCGAAGATCGCTGGAATATGCGGGAAATTGCAGAAGAAGGAAAATCCATGGAAACGAACCTTTCTCGGGCAACTCCACGAGGAAAATCTTCGTGATTTCCTTCGGCTTGGTCACGTGGGCGGGGATGTACGGGTACTGCAACGAACGAAGCAGAGAGTTGGAGGATTGGACAAAGAAGAGGACGGGAACTCACGCGAGGCGGGTCGAAATTCGGCCGATACCACTGGGCGACGCACTCCTCGATCTTCCAGTTGGTCGGCGTGGCGTCCGCTCGTCCGAGAGTCTAAAGAGAGCAAGTGGATGGACAAGAAGGAACGAATGAAAGGAATACCTCGCCCAGAATTCGCTTCAATCCCTCCACTTCGTCCTCGCCGGGCTTCAGCTCGCCGCCGGGCCTGAACGCACGCTTGATTGATTGAAAGGAGCGAAAGGGAGGACTCACAGCTTGAAGAAAGTGGATCCGATTTGGAGGAGGCAAGCACGTGCGGCAGTTGGTGCTCGTGGACGATGAGGACGCCGTCCACCGACCGCCGCATTCCGATCGTCTCGTACTCGTCGCGCATCCGCTGGAAGCGGGCCTGCACGGAGTTGTCGCGCTCGGACTGCGCGTCCTTCGTTCCGAACGTGTAGTTGCCGAGTTTGAAGCTGAAAAAAGGAAATAAATGGAGGAATTCGAAGGAGAAAGCGGATGACGGCCAAAGGAGAAATTAACGGCCTTTCCAGCGACTGGTGGCTGAACTCACAGGTTGACGGTGCGTCCCAATCGGACGTCCGGGATCTTGGAGAGGGCGGGGTGCAGATGGCCGTCGGCTTTCTCCTCGTCGCCGTTGGCCGTCGGCCATCCGGTGGCGGCCGGCTGCGCGGCGTTCGTCGTCTCCATTTCGGCGGCGGAAGGGCGGACTGAAAGCGGGGAAAATTCGTGAATTTTTTGCTCGTTAAATCGCGCATAAGGAAACCGCGTTTAATCAACGGAAAGGGGAATAAACGAAAGAATTTCCCCTGCAAGAAGCCCGCATTTCCGCCTTCTGCCCTCCGCCTCGAACGCCGACCGCGCAGTCTGCTGGCGACTCGCGCCCCAACAAGCCGATGTGGTCGGTCATTATTCTCCTGCCTTTTGATGTCCATTGCTGCTTTCCGCTTGTACCTTACCTTCGCCTGTCGGATCGCAGTGACTTCGATTCCGACAGGAAAAAAGCGGCTTGTTCAAGTCTTGGATCGCATTTATTCGATTGGAGACAGTAGAACAAGCACAAACTTCAAACAATCAAAAACCCAAGAAGTGAGCCAATTGTCGTTGATTGATGATCACCAACGACGTGAGAAGAGTACCGGCAGCAAAAAGAAGAGGAACAGGAAGCGGTCCAACACCAACGCCACCTGCTGCCACTCGAGTCGACTCGCATTCCGACGATCCTTTTCGGCGTGCCGCATTTCGTTTCTGGAAAGGAGAAAGGAGGTGATCAGGAATGAAAGGAATGACAGACGAACCTCTCCATGGCTGCGTGCACTTTGGCGAGGACCCGCAAGAATTCGCTTTCGAAAATATCCGCATTGTTGAGCACGACGGTCGGGCAGGCGGCCGCCGCGAGCGGAAGGATCGAGTTGACCGTGATGAAGGCCGTTTCGTCGATCCCACGCCGCGGCTTGGACTCCACCGCAGCTCCAGATATGTGATTACGACGAGACTTGTTCCGCTTCACCGAACCGCCCCCATTCAGCGCGTTCCCATTGGGCGGGTGAAGGTCGTTCGTGAAGGAGACCCGTTTGCCGACCGTCTGCAAACCAATCGGATTGTTTGCATGCTTCCTTTCGACTCACATTGTGGTCCTTGGTGGGCGTCTTGTTCGAGTCGGAATCCGTGGGACTCTGCGGATCCACCGCGGGTGTGGTCGCCAGTTGGGGCTTTCGAGTGGAGCCACAACGAGTGGAGGCGATCCTCCCGGTCGTCCTGCCCGCCGTGCTCCTTCATGTACATGAACTCCACGTGCTCGTTGATCGAATGGTAGTACTCGGTGCGGACGAACAGCACTCGGGCCACGTAGCCGAACGCAATCCGCTGGACGATCATCGGCAGCGGCTTTCCGATCGCGCCGTGATGGTGAACGTTGAGCGTCAAGACGGCGGCCGCGGTGGCGAGAGCGACGATGAAGATCGTTGCGCCGTAGTAGATCCCGAGAAGCGGCAGGGCATCACTTGTGGGCGGCATGTCCTCGGCGACGAGCATCAAGAAGACGGTCGTCGACAGCAGCGAGGTGATCCCTGCAAGCAACGGAGACGTGCTTGAAGAAGAGAAGGAGAGTGAAACGAACCCAACGAAGACCTTCTCGCCCGCCTCCCGACGGCATGTAGAAGCCGAGAAGCGCGATGCCGCTGATCATCACGCACGGGAGAATCAGATTGAAGACCTGCAATCCCATTCTTTTGTGGTCAGGTGTGTTTAAACGAGTGGACTCACGTAGAACATCGGCCGTCTTCGAATGATGATGAACACGTCGATGAAGGGATAGGGCTCCGGACAACACGAGTAAACGATCGAGTTCTTCTCCGCCTTGATGTTCTTCAGGTCCCACTCGGTGGAGGTCATGTAGTTGCTCTCGTCGCCCAGCGAGGAGGACAGAGACGAGGTCGATCTTCGTCCCGTCGTACGCCCAAGAAGCGAACTTGAGGAAACATTTCTGCGTTTCGAACGGGTAGTAGCGGACGTCCATTCTGCAACGAGAACGATCGAATGAGCAAAGAAGAGAGAAAGATGAGGGGGAACGAACCCGCAACTCGACTGAAAGATGCCCGCCATCGTCCACGAAACGTTGCCGTCGTAGCTCACGATCACGTCCGTGCTCATCACGGACTTTGCGTACTCCGAGGCGGCATTGTTGTACAGGCTGCAAGCACATTCTTCCACCCCTCCTTCTTCTTTCAATTGAACGCACATGATGTCCGGCCGCCAGATTTTGTCATTCGGAATGTGGATTTTCGTGAGGTTCCCGTACTCCAGTGGATTCCAGATCAACTGAAAGTTGCCCTCAGCTGACGGGACGGTCGAGCGAGCACTCACTTTGTAGTCGATCCAACTTTGCCGAATCCACGCGTTCGTCGTGAGGATTTCTTTTCGTTCGTCCTAAAGACCGTCCGTTTAACGTGTGGAAACGGATGGATTGCATTGGTGAACTCACGACATCGATGATTTGAGTCAGAGCGAACGAAAAGGTCACGTTCACCGGCCGGGAGTACTGGATGGACGGACGGACGTTGTTCTCGTAGTCCCGCAGTAATGTTCGGTACAAACGAACGAGTGTCTCGTCACCTTCTGCAATCGACGGAATGATTCGGATTGATTTCGATCTGTTTTCTTTGAGATTGGTGGGCCCACAAGGGCGGCCAAAAGCCTGGGCCGTCGAAGGGCGGAGCCGCCCGTCGGATCCCAAGCGGAATTTCGCCCCGCTTGGCGCCGCCGATCGGTTTTCGCCGGCCGTCTGCCTCCCTTTTCGTTCGCTCGCCATTTTCTGCCTGCTTTCCCGCCCGAATTTCGACAGCGAAGATGTCCGTCTACTTCGTCCACTGCAACGTGTGCCAGCGGATGCCCGACAAGCACGTGCAGTTCTTCGTGGGCGAGTGCGGCCACATCGCCTGCTCCACGTGCGTCGAGGACGTGCCGAGTGGGTTTCCTCCGCCCTATTCCTCCCGATTAATCGATTCTTCCCGCCCGTTTTCAGGCCGCATGCAACCCAAGTGCGAGGTCTGCAACCGGAAGATACGTCTGCAGCTGATCGGACCGGAGATGCGGGTGAGTGCGGGCGCCCGAATCGATGAGTCATCCGGCTGTTTGTTGTTTTCAGGGCAAGGAGTTCTTCATGAACCCCGTGCCGATGCTCGACGGGATCATCAACAAGCTGTACGATCGGGCGCTCGTCCTGCCGCCGCTGGAGGGCGGCTCGCACCAGGGCGACGCTCCGCAGCTGTCGCTCACGGACGCGTCGACGTCGGGCGTGAAGCCGCACGTCGTTCCACAAACCGCCGCCGCCCATCCGCAAGCCGCCGCCGCCCGTGGAGAAGCCGCGCGTTCGCAGCCAGCAGACGTCGTTCGCGCAGCCGCGCTCGCTGCTCCAGAAGCCGTTGGCCACGGAGCGCCACAAGACGCCGGAGAAGCCGAACACGCCGCGCATCCAACAGCCGTCCTTCGCGCAGCCGCGCAGCGTCCAGCTGAAGTCGCCGCACGTGAAGGGGATCCTGCGCAAGTCGCAGACGTTGAACCCGCCGCCCGTCGTGATCGCGCCCGCACACGAAGAAGTACCCGAGCGTCACGCAGCTGATCGCCGAGGCCCGCTCGCCGCTCCTCGCGCGCCGCCAACCGCCGCCGTCCGCCCGTCAGCCGCGCTCCGTCGACCTCACGCGCTCGGTCGTCCACTTCCCGGTGCCGGTCGCCAACTCCACGCCCAACGTGCACTCGTGGGGCAGCAGTCGCCGTTCGCTGCCCACCAGCCGCCAGTACGTGACCATGCCGGAGCTTCGCCACTCGTCCGCCCGCTCGAAAAAGTGAGAGCCGCACCACTCGCGTTCGCTCAAGTTCCATTGATCGTTTGTTCGTCTCCTACTTGTTTGTTGTTTTGCACGTAGTTGAGCACCTTTTGTTTTTTTTGTTGGTGGCTTTAATAAAGTTCTGTAATAATCACACCTCGCGGCAACGCAGGCAAGAGGATGAGGAAAAGAAGGCGGAGCATGCCCGGCGGCCGGCTTTTGATCGTCAGTTGTGTGTGGGCCCGAAAATAGCGTCCTCATCCCCTGTTTCGAACGTTTACTTCCGCCATCCGACCGAAAGCAGGCGGCCGTCTCCTTTGCAAGCCGCCCGGGCGGTCGGCCGGTCGAAAGAACGCGCGCGCGACGATTTCGACGGCGCGAATCAAAAGCAAGCGGGGCAAATTTTATTTCGGTGCTCGCCGCCCGTGTTCTCCGCGCTGTCTGTCGAACGAAGGCGGGAACGATTGTCATCATCGGCGACCTCCTTTCGGCTTTCCCGTCGGCGGCCACCCAAGCGGCGCCCCACACGAAGAATGCGTGGCAAAAGAGAGCGAAGCGATGATTTCACCGAATTTGACGCACTTTTCGTTCCGGATTTTCGCCTCTTTTCATTCACTCGCTACTCATCGCCTACGATCTTCTCGTTAATTAGCGGAGGCGGGAAATGAAACCAACGGGTGATGTAAACGGGCCGAATGTGCGGAATCTTCGGATCATTCGAGGGCAATTAGCCGCCACTTCACTCGCTCTTCCTTCTCGCCGTCATCCCCGCCTCCCTTTTCGAGTCGGCGGGATTCAGAGCGCACCGACGAGAACAACGAAAATCCTCCGCGAACATCAAACCTCAACAAAAAAGGAACAAAACGATTCACCGTTGTGCGAAACCTTTTGCTCTTGTTTGGTCCCAGCGAAAAGAACCAAGGAATCCGGCCCCTCGGTGGGGCTAATCGAATGAGCACGCCGAAGAGGCGCTCGCTTGGCGTTCTTTTCCACATCCCGCTTCACGGCTCGTTAATTGGCCTTCCTGCATGCGAAGGCGGACAAAAGCGAGCAGAAGAACACTCGTTTCAGAGGCGGAAAGCAAGGAGTAAACAAACGGAAAAGGGATTGCAGCAGCTTGCAGCTCAAAGAGACGCAGGATCGTTGCAGTGTTCCACGGTGCCCACTTCAGTTTCTCCGCAGACGAGACGACGCACGTTGGACGCTTTAGGTATGCTAACCGAATCGCATCTGCATAATCCCGTTTGTCCGTGAACTTCCGATTGGATTCTGACGTCGACAGTCGGAGCAGGAAGAACCGAGTGGTCACGAGGGACTTTTGATCGAAATTTGAAGGCTTCTGGTCGTGCACTTGGCTCGTCGACGATCTTCGCTCTTCTACGCGGAACGCTTTCCCAATGGGGAGTGAACAAAAAGGTCATTGAGCAGGTTTGAGGAATCCGGTTTGGCTGCAGGAAAAGTGGGTAACAAGGTAGGTAGATAGTGGAAATCGAATCAAACGAGTGTGTTTTGGACGTCGCCAGCCATTGGTTTCTGACCACTCGGCCGCTTGCAATAAACTCCAAGGAATTCCGTGGATTCTGCACGAAAGTCGAAGGTCGAAAGCCGAAAGCGACGTCTTTTATGCATCGATTCCTCTCGCGCACTTCCCACTTGTCAGAAGCGAGCGGGTGTTTTCGTTCCCCGTTTCCAACGAACGTCGCGGCAACTTCCGCCCCGACCGGCGGCCATGTGCGTTCATTTGAGTGGGTAATTCGCGTGTTTTGATCGCTTTCCATTGCTGGACAATCAGATTGAGTAGTTGGACTCGTCGCAGGCCCCCCACTGTCTGTCCACAGTAAACTACGTGCTTTTGGTCGAAAGGAAGTTGTTTATCCGTCGACAAACGACTGCGCAAATCCGCCGCCACGGACTAATTGAAATTCAAAATGGCCGACTGCAAATCGTTTGGTGGCGGCGGGAAAATTCGACGAGGAGCGCGAGCGAACGAGCAAATCTTCCCGGTCTGTCCCGTTCATCACTCGTTTCTTTCCGCAAAACAAACGACTACCTGATGAAAGACGGCGGACATGACGCCAGGCACGCACAAATGAGCGTAATTGGTTGGGAGTTCAATGAGAATGCTCGCAATTGGTGGTGGAATGTTTGTTGTTGGTCACAAAAAGAAGCATCCCCGTCGACGGCGAGCAGGAGTCAAACGAAGTGCTTTCGAGCACGAAAGGAACGTGTACTCTTGGAGCTTTCGAGCTCAATTAATCTCAAGGAGGGCGACGAGGAGAAGCGAGGAGGCAACCGGAAGCGAACTCACTTGTGAAACGGACCAGGCTGGACGCCACCAGTAGATACCAGTAGAGCATTTCATTTGAACCGCATCCCCGTTGGAAGAAGACCGAAAGCCGCGATGTTTGGGTCCACGACTCGGTGTTCGATTGAAAGAATGCGGGGCGACTAAACGGGGTTCGAAGTTTAAACGTAACCAATGGAATTCAACGCGACTCGCACGTGTCATCAATGAGTGAGTGGATGGAACCGACGATCAGTGGGCGGGAGAGCAGAAATTAACGGAGCCTAACGGACGGCCAATTCTCGTCGGAAGCACGAGGAAGAAGAAGGAACGTGGTTTGCAGGCCCAAAACAATAAAAACCGGACGACCGTTCGGACGCGCAAGGGCCACTTCTTGGTCGAGTTCTTCGCGAATTCGACAAAAACCGCCCCCCCCCGCCCCCCTGCGTTTTCTCTTCGGGCGGGGGAGAAGGGGGTTTTTGGGTTTTTTTTTTTTTTTTTTTCCCCCTTTTTTTTTTTCCCCGGGGGGGGGGGGGGGGGGGGGGGGGGGGGGGGGGGGGGGGGGGGGGGGGGGGCGCGCCATCACCGGCTCTTTTTTTCGTCCGGCTCGTCAAAGCCCGTTCGTGCACTTCGGGCGGCGGAGAAGAAGAGGCGAAGAAATCACGTCAAGCTTCCGGCTAATTTGCACCGAATATCCCCCCATTGAAGGCTGCAAAG
Organism: Aphelenchoides fujianensis; assembly: GCA_024699865.1. NCBI lineage: Eukaryota > Metazoa > Nematoda > Chromadorea > Rhabditida > Aphelenchoididae > Aphelenchoides > Aphelenchoides fujianensis. Next base: position 16,093 of record JAMPIO010000321.1, read on the forward strand.
AAGGTCGTCCCGTGCGGGCAACACACGAGTAAACAAACGAGTGGGCAGAAATCAACCCCAAAAGAACGCCGCCCGCCCACTTCTTTTCGCCAAGACGCGGCCGGAGTAAACGGATGTCAAAAAGGAATTACGCGAGGCACGGGTGGGTGTAACGAACGGAAACATGCGCCAATAAACTAATTACCGTACATGTCTGCAAAACAAGCTCATTGGAGGTGCAGCCTTTGGCGCTTCAACAACATCAATTACCAAGCAACGATGAACGGAATGCTGGCAATTAGCCGTTCAACAAACTAGACGTAACATCAGAAAGCAGCTAAATGATCGAAAAACGATCGCCCCTTAGAGCCAAAAGAGCACCTCTTTTGGGATCGAGCCTCCGAACGAACATCACGGCTTTTGTTGTCTTCCTGCCGCTTACACGCGCCAAAAGCCGCGAGCAGCGGAGAAGAATGAGGAGAACGAGGACGAAGAGGCGAAAAAGTGGGCGGAGAGGTGCGAAGCGGAAAGAAGAAAAAAGGTGAAAGGACGGACGAAGAACGACCGGACGGTCCAACTTGTGCCCTCGACTTACCTCACACAATAAGTGCGCGTCTTCGGGCCCGCACGAGTCGCTTCTTCGTCGCCGCCAATCGCCCCGCAGAGGCGTTCATCCGTACGGCGGGGCGAATCACTCCGCCGAAATGTTCGGTCGGGATTTCACGCCTCCGCTGGCCGCGTTTTGTTCACCGGAAGCATTGTGTTCACTCCACGCACAGGCCGAAATTAGCGGCCGGCAATTACAAGTGAGGTAGAAGAGTCGGGGGAATTCTTGAGCTCGAGACGACAACAAAACCTGGAATAGAAACCTTTTGGGGATCTTTTACTGTACTGTTCGTTCAAAGGTTCAAACACCGCTGTAACAGAAACAAGCATGGATTGTTTCTGCAAGAGAATCACGTCACCATTCAAGCAAACGACAATCGATTGCCAGGAGGGAAGAAGTCGATGGGCAAGGCGTCGAATACAGCGTTTTGCCCAACTTCCACACGTTATCCTCGAGCACTAGTAGCTTCCGTTTGATAGGCGGAGAAGCTGTCGAGCATTTGGGGACCAGCAGCGGATGAATGGCTGCGGGAAGTTCTCGTCCAGCCGCTCGTCGAGTCCCTCCACTCGCCATTGATCACAATTCCGAGCAGTCGCGCATTCATGCGGCCTCTTCCTTCGCCTTCCACTCAATCATCCCGCCTTTCTTTTGCGGGCCTCGACTTGAGGGTGGAGCGGAATTCGTAATCGTTTTCCGTCGAACACGCGTGGACATTCGGGCGAACCGAAAGAACCGAGTCCAGGCCGCATTTCTTCCAAACAATCGCAAGTTTTTCAAGTGCTCTAGCTTGTTTGGTTCAGATTTCGACAGGAAGCAGCAACAAGCTGTTCTCCAAACAACCGATGGAAGACGCCGGAAGAGTGGGCACAATCGTTTATTCACGAGCAGGGAGCAACAAACAAGACAGATGGGAAAGGAGGGCTTGCAGGTTCGCGTACTCGGTCAACACACGCCGTTGTTGACCGTCCGCCGTCTTCGATCTCGGGGGGGTAGTCGGCCTACCGGAGAAGACCGGCAGAAAGATCAATGGGAGTGCAGTCGTGTGTACGGGTCATTGCCGCCTGCAACACAGCGGGATGAAGAAGGGGGAGGGAGGGGAGAGGGACTCACAGTAGAGGCGGCGGCGATCGCCGGTACCCACCGATCCGTCTTCCGGGCCAGCCCAGTCGATCGCGACTTGACGCTCCCACCGGCGAACGCGGTCGCAGACGATTCAACAGAAGGGGATCTGAAAGCGGAGATGAAGGGGAAGCACGATGAGGGAAGTGAGCTCACCTCTCAGGGCGTGCCGTCGAGCGGACCGACTGGATCCGCATTTGAGCCTCAGGTATTGCTTGGAGGTTGGCCTTCAGTTCGTCCGCTGGAAAAGAAGGCGGATGAGAGGAAGCGGGAGGGGAACTCACCAAAAAGACAGGGAAATCAATGTGGCCCCAGTTGCTTGCTCGTTGGTGAACGGTTTGTTCGCAGGGGTTGCTGGAAACGGGGTTGAGGATTAGAGATTGGTTGGCGATGTGCTCTTACCTCGCTGCGTTCTTTGACACTCACAAGTGGAAGGCGGATTGGAGGTTTCGCCTCAGCGGTCGTGTAGCAGAAACGGAGCACTGTTCACAGAGTCCGCTCGTCGGTCGTTCCCCTTCGTTGACCGTCTTGCAGGGAGCACGTACAAGCCGTCCGCACTGCAAAGAAGGAAGAGAGATGAGCGGGGAGGACGGGGAAGAACTCACGATCGACTTGGGGCACAGCTTGGTAGCGAAGCCATCCGCACCGAGTGCACTCCTTTTTGGTGGCCGGGACGGCGCAGCACGGTCGGCCGGCTGCTCAGAGGCGAGCAGTCGACTGCTTCGCCCGACTTGCCAAGCACACGACTGCACGAGTCGCTGAAATCAACCGTTGCGGTGAGAGCGGGCGAGGAGTGGACGGGCACTCACCACAGATCGGTAGGGGACGGCGACGGCCGCCGGCGGTCGGCTCTCGGGCGTTCCGATCTCCAATCGCCAGACAGAAGGAGGACATCAGAAGGCGGGAACGGGGGCCGGAGGGGAGCGGGAGGCGGAGGGGACGGCCGGCCGATCGACTCGGCTGCTCGGGAAGCGGGAATGAGGAACCCCGCCGGCTCGCCCGCCTTTTATACCCGCCGGCCCCCGAGGAAGCGAGAGAGCGGGCGCCCGTCAGAGAGCGCCGACGGCAGAGCGGTCGAGTCGCCCCGCTGAGCGTCATTCCGCCAAACGGTCGGCCGCCGCGAGCGGTCGGGTCGACCGAAATTCTCCTTCCTCCAGCAAGAAAATCGGCGATTACTTTCGAATGCTCTCGAATTTCGAAACTCCGATCGGGTTTTGATCGAAGCTTCTTCGCAAACGAACACACGACGTCTTTCGAGTAATTTAGTCGTTCCATTCCCACGACGTCTTGTTCATCCACTTTGCAGCCATCGGTTACTCTTCTCCGCAAGCCGAGAATCGATGCCGACTACGTTGTTTATGTGTTAAAGCTGGTTTGATTTTTATTTTAGTTGCAACCGAACGATATTCGGGGAGATGAAAGGAAACGTCGGGGTACGAAGGAAGTCGAGTGGTTGAAAGCACGAGTTCAACGACTAAACAAAGGAGGAAGGAAAGAAGGGAGAAAGGAAGGAATGGGAGCTATGAACAGAAGGAAGGTGAGAGAGTCGTTACCGGGCAAACACGGGCGATGACCGGTAAGAACGAAAAGGAAGAGCGTAACCGTAGATTCAGATGCATCGAATGCAGACCCAACGAATTCAAGGTGCAGGACAGAAGAAAGAACACATTCCGCTGCAATAGTCGAGTGTTTGAGTTCAAAGGTGGGCTAAACAGAAAGAAAGAGAAGCACGGAAGAGTCGAGGGGATTATGGCAAAAGAAGGAAAGGTGTTTACAATTGCGGACTGATCTCTCGCGAATCAACAACGAGATTGGGGGACGTCGAAATCGAAAGAAATACGAACTGTACACGAATCAATTCATCGAGGATGTTGTGCTGAACGTGAGGCGGCCGTCGGGGCGCATCGCCAGATTGCGCGCCTTCCCGTTGCTCCGATGCGCGGAGCTTCGGTTGCTGCCCGAGTAGCCGCAGTTGTGGCTCAGCACCGGCGGACGGATGATCGGGCGACTCTCGGACGAGGTGGACATGTCGCCGAACTCCAGGTTCGCCGCCTCCGAAGGTGAGCGTCGAGTCCGGAGTGGCGGCCATCAGCGGCTGCAGGGGATCCCGATAGTCCTCGCTGGCGTGGTAGCACTCGTAGTTCAGATGCAGGATGTTCTCCAGGTGCCGACTGTCCTGCCGGTTGCAGTCGAAGAGATCGTCGTAGGAGGCGGTCGTGAGGCCTGAAAACAAGGCGGTTTCCAACACCGTCGGCTTCGTTTGGCAACTCACCGCCGAACTTGAACGGCATCATGCCGTCCGCGCCGGGATCGTTCGTGTGCGCGCGGTAGGAGAAGCGAGCTCGATTCGCTTTCAATCTGCAACCAGTCGGAAGGTTAGTGGAGAACTCTCGCTCGCCCGCCGCTCACCGAGCGGATCCCCGCAGGAACGTGAAGTAGACGAGCGGCGCGAAGAGCGTGAAGTAGGCCAACGTGACGAAGTCGGCGAGACTGGAAAGCCCACGAATGGATCACCGCCTTCTTCTCCTCGTTAATCACTCACCACATCCCGTCCTCGCAGTCCATGCTGATGAGGACGGCGGCGGACATTTGGGCAAAGTTCAGGAGAGCCATGAGGAAGCAGTAGAAGAAGAAAGAGCAGCGATCTGAAGACACAAGAGCTTAAATTCGTGCCCGACCATCCCTCGAACTCACGATAAGCGCACGGTCGTCGCAGACACACAAGCGGGATGCTGCAGGCAAGAATGTAGAGCTGCAAGAAAGGGAGGAGCTGTTGGAATGTACGAGGGAAGGGACGTACGAGTGTGAAGCAGGCGGACGAGAGAGTCCACCAGTTCATCCCGTTGTAGGAGTAGACGCGGAAGGCGTCGATGTTCAGGTACTGAAAGAAGAACAACGATTAGATGAGACGGTGAAGACTCCAACATTCACCTCATCCCACAGCTTGAAGTCGATGACCGCTTGGACGGCGGTGTGGCAGACGGCGAACAGGAAGGAGAACAGCAGAGCGTATCGCATTCCCTTGCCGCTGTCCGATTGACCTGAAGAATGGAAGTTGATTGAACGGAATGCCGGGCGAAAGAAGCTCACTAAAGAGAAGGCCGAAGAGGAGGATGCACAGCTCGACGGTCAGAATGAAACCCTTTGAGCAGCAGCCACAGGACCTCGTCGATCAACGCCCCGATTTGATTCGAGACGGACAGCGAGACCGAAGTGCCGCAGCGGAGGATGTTGAGGATGGTCGTCAAGCAGACGAGAACGAAGAAGTCGCGGTACATCGTGGAGCCGCCCGCGTGCCGCTGCTTCTTCTTCATGTTGCCGATCTTCATCAAGCAGAAAGATGAGGAAGAAGAAGTTGGCGGCGAAGATTCCGACATCCCAATAGCGAATGCTGAAACCAAGAGACGATCAGTGAACCTTCCTTTCTTCCGCCCGCTTACCCAAGGCCGGGGATCTGCTGGACGAGAACTTGGCGGCAGAGATGGCGGAGTTGTCGGTGGGATTTGCCGTGCAGAAAGAAGTTGGAGGGCGAAGAGCCGTCGGTTCCGTTGACCAACGAGGCGTCTTGATCGTTCGCGGCGTCCAGACCTGAAGAAGCAAGAATTATTTCTTTTCCGGGCAGATGAACACGAACCGAGCAGGCTGTCGAGAAGCGTCAACTCCTCGGCGGCCATCGCATCGTCGGCGAGGATCCACTTCTCTTCGACCACCTCGCTGCCCTCCGCCGACGAGTTGAACACGTTCGCCGTGTGGAAGGGGCTGTTGTAGAAGCGGGGCCGCCCGAACGACGTGGTCGGGTTGTCCGTGTGGAGGATGGACATCCCGACGGTGCGCGTGGGCGGGGGATTATGCTCGTGCGTGTTCGGATTGATCGAATTCGGCGTCTGAAAGGAGGCAAATCAGGAAACAGAAGGGGAGGTGTGGAAATCGGTCACGTCTCGCCACACGTCAACCGCTCGCTGACTCAAGAACGCGATCGAAAACGAAGCGGAGGAAAACGGAAAAAGAAACGAGGATTGAACCGCATAGAAATGATCGAAGTCCAAGGGACAAAAGAAACAATTGTGGATTTGAATGTGGTGCCTAATTCCGCATGGCACTTCCACGAACACCCAACTGGGGGCGGCCATAAGCGGCACCGATTTGCCGGCCGCCCGTCGGACACGCGCATTTGCGGTGGGCGGCCCAAAAGAAGAAGCTCGAAATCGAATTAGTGAGTGTTCAAAGACGAAGACGGAGGCGAGTGGAGGCCAAAATAAACTTGCTGGAGTGGGGCTGATGGATACGAACGAGAAGGACGACAGAGGACGGGCAACAATCACGTCTTCACGGACCGAACGGCAGAGTGTGAAATGAAATCAAACTTTCCCATCGCCTCGGAAGGATGATCGCGAATGAAGCGGAGGGTCGCTTCGGATTGAGAATCCCGTGAGAAATCGAAGAGATGTTCGCGAGCGTCGAGCAGAAGCACAACAACTAGAAAAACGGCTCGCAATCAAGCGACGACATGAACACCAGCCACTGCTTACTGTACTGGCTCGCCGAAATTCGATTCAAAGTCCACAAAGCAGACGGCAGAATCGTAATCGCTTCGAAACGGTTCCAAACCGAACCAAAGGAAGCGAAGCGGGGAAGTGTGGTCGTTGAGCACAATACCTGAAGGCGAAGGAAGACGAGAGCAGCGGCGGCGGCAGTGGGGGGCGGACAATAACCGAGCGGACATCCGAGTGGTCCGGTCGGTCGGCTCGTAAATTCCGCTGATCGAAAGGAACAAAGAAAACATACACGCGCGTGCGGGGCGGCGGAATGGGCAGCCGGAGAAGAAAGGAAGAGATGCAAATTTGCGGTTTGCGCTTCCTTCCATCAATCCCCCCAACGAGTGGGGGCGTCCCCATCGCCGCCCCTATTCGCGTTCGGTGGGTGACGTTTGGCGAACGATGTGAAAACGAGTCCAGCGGACGCCCATTTGAGGGCGGCGCTGGACGGATTGTTTTGTTTCGGACGCCCGCTCCGGTTGGGGCGGCGCGGATTCCGGACGGGCGCGGCGTCCGAGCGAGCGCAAAGAGCAACACGCGAGCGCCCCGCCGCCCGCCCGGTCAAACGCGTTCAATTAGCGTCCACACGGCGCGCGAAGTGAGTAAGAGGGGGAACATCGACGAGAAGACGGGAGATGATCGCGAATATGAGGAACGCGCTAATTGACGTTCGCCCGCCGGCTTCTCGTCCATCAACAACCGGCCCTCGCCGGCCGGTCCCCGCCCGCATGCCCGCCGGATGGACAACAAACAAGCAGCTGAACCCCCGCACCGCTCGGACGGGGAAGGCGGCGGGTTCTAACCCACTCGCTCCGCCCGCCCGCTCGCCCGCCGCCTTCTGCTCGCCGCCGCCCAACCGACCGGCCGGCCGGCCGCTCGTTTCATGCTCCCGATTCGGTGCGGAACGCCGAGCGGCCGCTTCGCTTCGTAATTGACCGCTCGTCGAGCACTCGGGCGTTCGGCGGGCGGGCGGATTCTTGGCCGCCAAGCACGCTAATTTTCGACCGCGCACCCGCCAAGCAGGAGGAGGAGCGGCGAGCGGCGAAGAAACGAGCAAATTGGCGACGGTTTGGCTCTTCGGAACGCCGCGAATCGCGGGGAGGCGGAGTGAATTAGTCGAGAGGAGAGCGTGCAGATCGGCGGCTTGGGATTTGAATTCGAACGAGTGATTGCCGCTGTGATTCACGCTTGTTTTGGAGTCGGAGGCTTGTCGCACGGCAGTGGGAGGTCCTGGGAAATCACGAGCACGAAGCGATCTTTCGCCGCCATTCGAAACGAAGTCGACGAAAAGCGAAAGCCGTGAGAAGATCGGCGGAGTGTCGCGCTCGTGGCGAGTGCCAACGAATGCGAGAACGAAAGGCGCGCGTCTCAAACGACCGCAACTCGCCGCCAAACGCCGAGGGCCCGATCGCAACGTCCGCCGAAAGACGCCGCCGCCCCGCGACATCCCTCAAATTTCGAACACCCGCCTTGCGGACGGGCGGGGCGGTTATTTGCAGATGGCTGCCGTACAAGGTCGCGGTCCGCATCCAGCAACCGCCCGCCTGCACGCCGCCCTGCCCCGATCGATCGGATTGATTTCGAGCGGCACGCGAACACAACAAAGAGGCCATGAATCACGAGATTGCTTCCACCGACCACAAGCAAACAACGTGGGGATTTGCCGTGAATCAAAGCCGAAATCGGCACGGGAGAATCCGGCGACCGGCCGTCTACTCGTCGCGAACACCCCAACCGGTCGGCGGATCGCATTTCGAAGCAACCGGGAAAAGAATTGCAGAAAGACAAAAAAAATCGAAAACTTCCGGCGGCCATCCGCCGAGTAAGTCGAACCCCTCGGCTCGGCTCTTCCGTTCGCATGAAAGCGGACACCGTCGAGCGAGCATTTCGCAATGATGTTCGCCGACTGGAGAGTCCAACTGTCGAAGCGAACCGAACGGCCGGGAATCCCGGCCGCTGACCGCACGAACGCAAAAAACCGCAGAGAAATGGCCGCCCGTTAATGACCGGTCATTAATCGGCTCGGGCGAGCAAGAGGAGGGCGTATCATGGACGAGAGATAAAAGCGTGTAAATTGGGCCCAAACAAACCCGGGAGACGACATTCGTGGACATAAAAAGATGCCGGAGATAAGGGCGGAAGAGTGATTAAAAACCATCTAATGGGCGTGAAAGTGACAAACCCCAGCCGATTGCACGAAAAGGGCGGACCGGCTCTTCTCACGCCTGTCAGTTGCAGACATCCGAGCGGGGCCAAAAGTGAACGGAGGGACGTGAAGAGAAGACGAGAAGAAGGGAGGAGCGGCCGATGGGTGGATCTTTCGCAAGCGAGCGAGCGGAAAACTGCTGCGAGCCGCAACAAAGACGGCAGCTGCCTTTATCAAAATTCGCGAGGTTTCCGGCGCGCCAAAACCACCTTCCGATCGACGCCGCGAATGACATCATCGATCTTGCCGAACAACAAACAAATCGGCTTGCGGCGGATTCGGACAATCCGCTCGCCCGGCCGGCCGGCCGCCTCGTTCGTGTGCAGTCGGGTGTGGAAACCGAAAAGCGCCCATTCGGCATTCCCGTTCGTTCGCCGACCGCCGGATTGGGTGTCCAGCGCCGAAAGGGGCGGCAAACAGCAGCGACGACGACGATCAAGGATTATTGACCAATAGAAAATGCACGAACGAAAGTGAAAAACAAGAGCGAGGGACGAGGAGAAGAAGCGAGAAATTCGGTCCGGTCGGAAGTCTCGTGCTCAAAAGCCGCTCGCTCGTTTGTGGCCGCCCGGAGCGGCGGCCGGTTTTGAGTGGTGCGGGAGTTTAACCCACAAACATAATAACAGAATCCTTGCCGGCCCTTAACGACGCTGCCAGAACGGCCGCCTTGGCGTTGATTTCGTTCGAATCGGCATGGAAACTTGGGGCGGCCGGCGTGAAACGAGCGGTACGTGAACAACGGGCAACGGGAATGCTTGAAGACGAGCGAAAGAAGCACAGAAGAATGAACAAGAAGACCTCGAAAAGTCATGTCCGAACTGTTGCCCGCGGCTTTCGAAGGCGCCGATTTGCGAGCCGGCCGTCCCGCACGCTCTTCACACTCGGCCGCCACCTTCGCGTACTCGCCGCCCCGGTTGTTGTTTCCGCGCACTTATTCATCCGCACTGACTAAACGCCCGCCGATCCAACAACCTCGTCGTAAAAAGAAAACAAACTGCGGAGTGGCGGGGCGAGCGGAAAGGACGGCGGCGGGGCGGCAGAGTTGCGTTCGCTGGATGCAAGCCGGAAATATGAGCAAAGAGTTGTGTAGCGAACTTCGAGAGGCGTCTTTTTTGTCCCCCCCTGACGCCCGTGTGTTCGCGAGTGCACAAGTTGGCGAGCAGTAAAGTGAACTACACAATCGAAAGAAGCAATCATCAAAACAGCCGCCGCCTTCGAGTGGTGCCGCGAACGCCCATCCCGAACGAGAGCAAAAGAGCGTGACGGTCGGATGTCGCCTGTTTGTTGTTGTTTGGATTGTTGGCTGCACGAGGCAAAGGGCGCGGTCCCGCCGCCCGCCTGCCAGACAACGACCGCCCGGCAGCACGTGTTCGAAGGCGACCCCCCACGTTTTGCTCCCCATGGCCCGGCGGCCGCCTTCACGTACCCGACCGAGTGCTCTCTTGACTCCTTCGCCGGCGAAAGGGCGAGATTGGCGATGTGCAAACGGGAGGCAAAACATCAATCCAATTTGTTTGGGGGTGAAACGAGAGGGACATTGCGGTTTTGCACGTTCCTCTCCGTCCTCCTCGCTCGGCTTCTTCTCGAAGGACCTGCGGGCGGATTTGTTTTTTGTTGTGGACGGCTCGAGAGGAGGACGGCGGGCGAGCGAGCGGATGAGCAGAAAACACCCGACTTGTTCGAGAAGCGACCTCTCCACCGTCCGACGGACTTTCCCCGCCCGCCCGCCAGCTGCCGCTTTTTCCGCGTTCGCCGAACGAATTTCACGGAGATTTGCGTCTTTATCTGCTGCTTTTCCTTCCCCTTCACGACGTCCATTCATCTCAATTTCCACTCCACGCCCGCCATTCGATTGTCTTGGGGATGGGAGGACGAGGAAGTGTCAAGAGAAAGACGGCAGCTCTTCCCTCATCCATGGCCCTTCAATTGCTCATTGGTGCCCAGAGGGAGATTAGAGCGAATGATAAGAACTTTCGGGAGTTCACCGTCAATGGAAAAAACAGCTGCATGAGCGAAGCCCTTCGAATCGAAACGAACGGCACGATCGAGTGGCGAAATCCGACTGTTTGTCCAATCACTCCAAGCAAAAACCGCTCGTTCACACGGGAGATAAGCGAGCGAGAGCCGCGAGTCGACTACAAACAACCGCGGAGGGAAATGAGTCAACGCCGAGCTCCGTTCTGGCGGCTAATCGAGGAAATTGGAAAGCCGCGAGAAAGCAGTGAGTCATGGGAAAGTGGAGGCAGAGAACACGTACTTTAATCAACGCGACCGTTCGCCGTTGCCGCAAAGCGGATGCTGGCGGCGAGCAGGTGGCGCGAACGGCGGAACGAAAGAACGCTCACGAACGTTCGATCGAACGAACACGAAAGCAAAGTTGGTCCCGACGGAGCGACCGTGATGAAAAACGTAAATTAACTTCCGACGTTCGGGTGGAGTGCTTCCGCTCGCCGCTCGGAAACATCCGGAACGCGGGACGGGAAACGCGGCAGGAGTTTTTGCGGAGACGAGACAAAACGGCCCACGTTCCCGACCACCTCGCCGCCACTCGAACTCTCTTCACGTCCGATTCGAACGGACAGCTCGACGGCCTGCAGCACAAGCGGAAAAAACCACTGTGCTCGACGTCCAACGCGCATGTTCACACTCCCACTCCGACAAGCGGCCGCCGTCGCCCCGCCGAACTCTTGCCCTTCGCTCGCCCCTCGCACCGGTCCTCCGCTCCGCCTCGTCCGTTCCGACGGCTTTTCGTCTTCGCCGCGCTCATCAAAGCGGGCGGGAATTAGCCGCCGGCACCGCAGCGGACGAACCAACGGACGTCCGTGTAATTAACGGGAGATGAAAGAACAAAATTCCCCCGATTCCTCCTCGCGAGTCTCCACACGGCCGTCCGGCGGCCTCTCGGCGAGCGAGGCGGAGGAGGTTGAAGCCGACGAAGGTGTTTTTACGACATTCCCGCCCGCCCAACGAAACGCGTGGACGGCCGAGAGGGAGGGGGCGGCGAAGATGAGGAGCCAAACGGCCGCAAGATGCCCGCCCGCCCGTCTTTCATGAGTTCCCGCCGACGGAATGGACGCCCATTTCGCCCCGCAAAGGTGAGAAACCGCGAATGGTCGCCGAGGGTCCATAAACCGGGCAGTCCGAGGCGAGGGGATGCGGGCGAGCGGGCGGCGAGTCGATGGAAACGAGCGCACCGGACGCGCCCCGAACAAACAACTGCGCGAGGGCGTGCGGTGGCGACGAATTGCACACGTTTTGGATGCGGTGGGCGACGAGCAATCGAGCCGGAAGACGCGCGAAGGAGGGACGACGGAATGAGGGAGTAAAACGAGCCCCCCGACGCCACCTACCGGCGGCGGCTTCTTCTTCTTATCCGCCTTATTTGGGATTTCCGTACGAGACGACCGACGGCGTCGATCGACACGCTTCTCGAATTACCCACCAAAAAAGAAACACCGGTAGAGGAATGCCCGACTCGATTCGAAACAATTCGAGTGGATCCGTGCAGAAGTTGCCCGTTTTGTTCTCACGCCACTTTCCGCTCGCCCTCCTCCTTCCTGCCAATTTTACATCGCAGACGGAAAGAGGGGAAGGGTTTGTAGTCGCGTGCTCGGTCGCCCTCTTCCGGAATTGACACGTGCGCTCGCCGATCGACTCGAAAGATTCGAAGCACGCCCCCAATTGTTCGTGTGTCACGTGGGCGTCTGCTCGACCCTCCCGCGTGGCCCAACCGAAAAAAGCCGCCCGTTTTGCTCCCGCCCGCTCGTTCATCGCTCGCGACCCGCGCCGCCAGTCAGTCGGCGGGTAAAAAGTGAACTGCAAAATAGAAACGAAACAAAAAGCAGTCCGGTTGCCTCGTTCTCATTCTGCACGTCGTCCGTCGATTAAAACAGCTGACGGACAGACGGGCCGGCCGCTCGGTCGGCAGACGGGCGGGCGGGATGGGCGGCGATTAATTAGGTCGAGCCACTTCTTTTTGTTTCGCCCATCTGCCACCTGCACGGCAAGCGGCTTTGTTTGTTTGTTGTGATCAACGAAATGGCAAGAAGAACGCTCATTTGCAAGTGAATCACACGTGCGTAAAGCAACAGAAAGTAGCCCGCTTCCGACCGGAAACGTAATGCAACAAGTGAAGGAGAGTGGGGAGTTATGAAGAACGTGCGGGCGGAGTGCGCGTAATAATGAGGCGGCAGCGCGAAGAGGATTTTAATCACACGTAAAAACGGCGATCGTGGAGAACGCAGAAGCGGGAAGAGAGAGCGGCCGGCCGCCCGTCGTGAAGCGGGGCGTCCCCGAAGGGCGGGCGGCGGGAGGAGCAGGTGGAGCGGGCCGACGGGAATGCGGGAAGTGGCCGAACGAGAACGCAAAGAAAACCCCCCACGCGGCTCATCGCGCCGTGTTGTTGTCCGATCGGGTCCTCAAGCGTGGCGGGGCGTTCGGCTCTCGACCGGCCGCCTGCCACCTCCGCCGGCCTCCACCTGCCGCCGCTTTGCGTTCACAAAACAAGCCGCCGATTCGATCGAACGAGCCCGCCCCCAAACACCGCGTTGTTTTCCTCTCCGATGATTTGCATTCGAAAAATCCGCCTGACTCGAGCGCTCGAGAGGATCGACGAACCCTCGCGGGCAGCACGTGGCCCTTCCGCCCGCCCGCCCGCCTTCTTCTCATGCTCACGAGGGGGATTCCCATAAAGAGAAGCACGTGTTTGCGGGGGGCGTTCCGTCGGCATTTCGCCTTTCGGAGTCCGAAAGGCTCCCAAGTTCATTTGGGGACGAAAGTCGTGGGAAGATTTCGCAACCGAAAACAAACGACTGCCGGCGATCGGGAGGCCAAACGGCTTACCGCTCGTTTGTCGGTCCCATTTTTAATCTTCCGCTCCTTCTTTCATCTTCGGTGCCCCCAGAGCTCATCGTCGTGGCACCTGTGGGGGAAAACAAACGAGCGAACGGACGTCGGCGGGTGGGCCGCCCCGCAATTCATCATCCCACCCGTCCGCCCTCTCGCCCCCCGCTCCCGCACGAAACCGAGCGGCCATCACTGCGGTTTCTCCCTTCGCACTTCCCTCGAATCGAAGACGCGTCCTCCTGCGGACGTTTGGCCGCTCCGTTGCCCACCGTCCGTTTTTTGCCCGTCAATCCATGAGGCCGCCCTCCGATTGTCGGGCCATGTGTCCGGGCCCCAAGTTATGATTTTTCGACCTTTCCGGCGGTCACATCATCCTCCTTCCCCCCGCCTTATGGCCCGAAATGAAACGAAGGGAAGGCCGGAAATGCGGGCAGAGAGCCATGGGAAAAGAAACAGGCCGCATCAATCCGAGGATCATTCGCGGACGTTAATCAACATTAGAAACCTCTTCTTCTTCGTTCCTCCTTTCTGTTCAGCTTGAGGAAGGAGCGGCAACCAAAAGGAACGCGGCAATCCGTCAACAAACATTCACCCCGCGAGAGCTCGATGATTTATGCCCCGCCCGAACGCGAGCGGGCGCTGTCGGCGGTCGATGGACGGGCGCCAAAAGGGGTGGGATGTTTATTAGTGCTAATTACAATCATAGGAGGCCGCAATCATCATTTGCAGAAGGAAGGAACGAGTGATCGGGAACAAACTAACAAGAAGGCGAGCAGTTGATCTTTAGGCGGAAATCTGAACGAAGAAATTCGATCCTTCGCCGTCTGTTCACGAGATGTCCGACATGATTTTCAGGATCGCGTCGTCTTCGGGCTTGTAGCCCGTGAGTTTCAAGCAGCTATCCGGCATCAGCCGCTTGCTCGCCAGATGCCAATCGTACACCTCCATGGCGTGTGATTGGATGAACGACTGGACGAGATCGACGGTCATGGCGGCCAGGGCGGGCGCGCACGACTCCTCGACCACCTCCCGATGGCACTCGCGGTAGCATTCTTGGAAGCGACACGAGCAGATCCAGTTCGGCCGTGTAGTGGGCGAGTTCATCCTCCGAGAAGACCTGAAAGCACAACACATTTGCACGCATTCCCATACAAAGAAGCCGATAAGTGCGGAGTGGGCGCGCGGAAACGGAGAAGAAAGGAGCGGGATTGGAGAGGCCGGAAATGAGTTGAATGGCGGCCGTCTCGTCGAGCAGATGCGCGCAAAGAACCGATTGGTTGCGAGCGGGAATCTCGGCAAACACTTTCGATTTCAGCGAAAATTCGCGGAGATTCTTTACATGAACGATCAAAGCGAACAGCAAACGAGAATGATCGAACTCACCTTACCCAAATGTGCGCGCTTCGGAACGTGCTTGGCCGCTTCTTTCGCCTTCAGATGGCAGTAGCGGTCGCATTTGAGGAAGTTCAGCGGTTCTGTGGACTCCAAACACGGCCGCGCGGTCAGGAAGACGGATCGTTTGAAGTGGCAGAGGAAGTTCGACGGCGAGAACACACGATCCGCCGCCTAAACAAAGACAATCATTCGTCAATCGATTGCTGAATGCTCACTTCATCGTTGCACTGCTCGACGAAACAGCGCGTCTGTTTGTCGGCCAGCTCGCAGTACTTCAAGTAACCCGAGTATTGCAGGATGGCCGGATGGAAGGGGAAGTCGTAGAAGTCGGTGCAATTGAGCTTGAACTCCCGTTCGAACTCTCGCTTCCACTCGTCGTTGCATTGCTGCAAGAAACGGTTAAAAGATGGAATGGAACAGCTGCCAAGCCCACCTGGAAGCAGTCGGTGTCCGTCTCGTTCAGCCCGCTGGAGAGCATGAAGTCCCGTTTGATCCGCAGGTGCTCGAGAGGATTCTCTTGCTCATGGTGTCGTTTCACGTGGATGTGGAAGGAGCGCGGGAGAGGAGGGATTGCCGGTTGGGAGAACGTGAATACCAGACTCCACAAGCAGGAACGAGCCGAGTGCGATGAAGAGGAATGAGCGAAACGACGACGAACTCGAGAATTCGCGCATTTCGAAGCGAATCGGCGCCGGATTGACGGCGACACCTTTCGCTTGCCGCCGACGCGCCCGAACGACCCAATCAGGCGGGGTTGATCTCGATCGCCCCTCGGAGATCTCATCCCCGGTTTGGATCGGGGCGAAAGGTCGCCGTCGCCTATTCGCACCTTCGAGCCGCCTGCCGCTTGCTCACGCACGTTCGACTACGTG
This sequence comes from Aphelenchoides fujianensis, assembly GCA_024699865.1. Taxonomy (NCBI): domain Eukaryota; kingdom Metazoa; phylum Nematoda; class Chromadorea; order Rhabditida; family Aphelenchoididae; genus Aphelenchoides; species Aphelenchoides fujianensis. Next base: position 31,651 of record JAMPIO010000321.1, read on the forward strand.
CGAAACGAGCAATAATCTGTTGTCGAATAGATCGCTACATGCTTCTTCTAGTCTTCAGTCGAACTGTCGTTATTAAAGCACGGGACTGTATGCACTCATTTATTCTTTCCGTATTATGCACCTCGGTAATTGATTGGCCGTTTTGTCGATGAAGGAACCAACTCAATAGAAGTTTGGAGGGGAAACTCGTAGAGAACCTCGTGATGCAAAGGAATGAAATGTAAGTGGGAAGGACCAAAGGCAAAAGGACATGCTTCGAACACAAGAGGGGACTGCCGTTTGTTAAGGGGTTGTGTTTGAATCTCAAACAATTTGCAATCGGACAAAGAGAACAATGAGGATAAAAGAAACAATGGAACAGGAGAAATGAAACGAGCAAGCAAAGAAATGAAGAAGTGGGAATCATACAGGAATGTAGCGCCGTTTTGCTCGACGACACACGTACAGAAGGAGTTGATCCAATCGACTGAATCGAATGCACGGGGCACAAACTCCGCCGAACAAGTAGAAGAGAAATGATCAGGAGGAGGATCGCGTAGCCGTAGAGTTGTGGATAACGACCTGCAATCGCATACTCAATCAAATGCCATGAACGAAAGAGGAACTGACCGGGAAGCCACAGGTTCTCGTAGTGGATGGTGAAGGAGCGGGTGTGCGGGATGACCTCCACGCTCAGCAGTCCGATGGCCATGTCCGGAACGCCCATTCGGTAGCTCATCGTCGGGACTTGGATTTCGACCAACGGCATGCCGCTCGTCATCGAGAACTTGAGGCCCTTCTCGGCGCCGAAACGGGAGAAGTTCTCCGTCCCGCGTTTCTTCACGTAGAATTCACCCTGAACACGAGAGATAACAACAAATGAATGGAGTTGAAAGAGTGGACACTTACCGTGTGATCGTGTGCGGAAAGAATGAGATCCGGGCGGTAGCCGTCGACCGTCTGAAACAAACCGGACGGGCCATCACAAGGGGAAGAACGAAAGGAACTCACGTTGTCGACGCTCTGAACTGAGCGGATGACGGGCACGTGGCTCAGGAGAACCTTCAGGCCCTCGCCGGCAGAAATCTTCTCGACTTTACCCGTATCGAACAGATTGATCTGCAAACGAGGGGGAATAACCGATGAATCGAGAAGAAGCAGACAAACCCTGGAGAATTCGAAGAGTTTCTCCTTGGCCGGCAGCAGGCGATTGACGAAGCGTTGATCGAAGCGCGTCTTCAGGTGCTCGTAAGATGGGCTCCATCTCTCCGCCGACATCGTTGTCTCCGGGCACAAACAACCGCTAAAGCTCGAATAAAAGCAAGAGAAAATCCGAGGGAGCACGTACATTCGTTCGATTGTTCAGCGGGAAGATCTGCTCGAAGCGTTGCATCGTCCACTCGAATTCCTTGCCGGACATCTGCACGCCCTCATCGAACAGGTCGCCGAGGAAGAGGACGTAGTCGGGCGAGACCTTCGACGCGGCATGAGCGAACGCTCGTCGCATGTACCTGAAAAACGGACACAAAATAAAATAATTAAAGAAAGGCGCTTACCGATCGGAATCCGCCCTGCTCAGCCATCCGATCCACTTCTTCTCGTTCCGGTAGCCGATCAGCTTGGGGGTCGGCAACCAGAAGGAATTTGATCGAATTCCCTTCGCGAGGGATCTTCCAAAACAATCCCTTCACGTAAAGGAGAAAGGAATTCCGACCAGACGGCGAACAGCAGGCAGACGGCCAGCAGGTAGAGGAACGGCCGCCGATTCCGTCGACGAGGGAGCGTGCGAAAGACGGCCATCAACCGTTGAGTTCGACGAGCATCACCGCTCGGATTAAATCAAAAACGGCGCCGTTCGGGCCGAAGGTTCATGATCCGCCGCCCGAAATCCCGTTCGTTACGGCCCGATCTAATGCCAACAAATTTAAGCGATTTAAACGCCCGTAATTGTAAAGAAATCACGAAGAATAACGGGCGCGATTGGACGAAGGTGAGAAGGAGCAAAAATCGCCTGTTTTCCGTGTTTTTCGCAGCCGCGTCATGCTCGTCGGCTGGCCGGCGGGCGGGGCGGGCGATTAGCGGCGAAACGACCGGGCGGTGAACACCCGTTGGAGTCAAAGGGCGGGGACATTCCGAAGCAGAGAGCCCAAATCCACCAATTTCCTTTGGGTTTAACGGGCAGAACGGGAATAAGAAAGAAGTGGATGGTTGGGAGGAGGAAGCGGAAGCAAAATGTCTCGATTTTCAGCGGAGCAAAGCGGAAGAAGAAACGCGAAACACGTGCACGTGGCCGGCATTCAATTTCCCACTCGCTGGAGAATCCAATTAAAATGAGGAGTTGTTTGTGTGTTCGCTTGCTCGCTTCTCCTTTGTTCGCCGCATTCCAGACGAATGGGGACCCAAAAAGAAGCCACTTGTGAGCGAGCGGCGCGTGTGTCCGCCTACTCGCCCGGTTTATTAGCGAGCGGCCCAGCGAACGCGCGTTCGGTCCATTAGGCAGCGAGTGCATCCATTCATTCGTTCTCCTCTTTGTTTCTAATCCACACGCGAGCAGTGGACAGCAATGAGAACACCACACATAAGAAACAACCCCCAAAGTTCGCCTCTCTTGGCTTCTCGCAGTCGAGCGAGTGGAGGCCGCCGCAATGAAAACACCCGGCTGCCCTTGGCAACGGAGCGAAATTCACGAGAAGAAACGAACCGAAAGCGTCTTTTCCACTCAGTTTGCCTCAAGAAATAATTCGGAGTTCGCTTCAATCCTCGCCTCGATCATGTCTTATCGGGAGCTTCGAGGTTCGTCCGCTTGATTGCGAGGAATGAACGAAACCGTGAGGAGTTTAGATGCAATGGAGATCCTCCGCGCTCTCCACTACCCCCGCCTCGTGTCCATCGAGAACTTCCGGCTGCCCAACTTCCCGTTGATGGCCGAAATCCTCGAGTGGATGGTCAAGAAGTGGGTTCGAGAAGAAAGGAGAGGAAGGGAATGGACGATCGTTTCAGGTTCGACCCCAACTACCGGATTCCGAAGAGCATCGAGACCGAGGCGGAACGAGTGCTCTTCGTCAAGAGTTGCGTGTTGGCGTTGATTCAGAAGGCGCGCGTGAAACTCAACCCGAAGAGTTTGTACCAAGTGGGTTGAAGGCAGGAGATCGTCCGTTGACAACAAGAGTGATTGCAGTCCGATGGACACGCCGTTCGGGAGTTCCTGCCCGTTCTCCGTCTTCTGCATCAAAGCTCGAAGAAGGAAGGAGTTGGATGCGAGCGAAGAGAAGGCACAACTTCAATCGTTGCGCTCTCAGACTACCGCAAAGGTTTGATTAGTGAACAGCTACCAGGACCTCTCCTCTCTTTAGCGCCAAGACGTCCGCGTGTGCATCCAGAACACGATGGAAATCCCGAAGACGAGTGCAACCCTCTACGATCTGCTGGCGAAAGAGATCCTCGCACGAGTGCGTCTTCTCGTCCACTTCTTCCTTGCAGTTCTGGAGTTTAGGAAGCTCGTTTGAAAGCGTTGAGTCAATCGCTGAATGTGCGCGACGTCGAGCAAATCTTGCGTAAGATGATCGCCGAGACGAACGACCAACAGGCGGACTTTCGGTTCGTTTTTTCGAAAAAGAGAGCGCTCATTTGACGCCTAATGCAGAACGAAGCTGGACAGTTTGGCGAGTGACGAGCAGACCCTCGACCGGAAGATCGAACAGCGCCAACGGGAGTACGATCAGCTGCAGAAGCGATTGGCGAAACTCCAGGTTTCTCTCGCGCAACAAGGCGAAGCTTCGAACTCACTTCGTTCCTTTCAGTCGCTGCGCCCGCCGTACATGGACGAGTACGAGAACTACGAGAGTCAACTGAAGGGATTGTACCGCGAGTACGTGATCCAGTTCCGCAACCTCGTCTACCTGCAAGGCGAGCTGGAGAAGCTGGAGAAGGAGGAGCTGGCGCGCAGCCACGAGGCCGAGCGGAGCATGCGGTTGGCGGTGGAGAAGATGCGGCATGAGAACGAACAAGTGCCACCGTTCGTTTCGCAAAAGCAATGCAGACGCTCAACCCGTCGATTGCAGATTGAGCAACACGAACTTCGAAGAAGTGAAGGAGAAGGTGATCAAAGTGTACGGGAACATGACCGGCGGCGGGCTGTCGGACGACGACGAGGAGGACGAGAGCGAGGAGATGAACGACCTGGACGCGATGAACATCCACGACATGGACGTGGACTCGAACGAGGACGACGAGGAGCTTCTGGTCGACGAGAATCGTGCGGCTTTCGCCAAACGGCGCGAATCCCAACGCCATCCGCCCCCTGCGAATCAACAGGCGGCGTTGAACGAGCGATCGGACAAGGACTCCGATTCCGACGACAACTTCTAATCCACTTGCTGAAGCTTCTCATCAATCGAATACTCCAAATGAACGTTAATTTATTACTCTCGTGAATACGTGAACGATCTAAGCGGTTGGAATAAAACTTTCGAAGATTCGGGTGCTTTCGACGAAAAACCTTCAGGTCGACCGGTGAGTATCTTCTGCTTTTTATTGGCAAGGCGGAACGGGCGGGCGGGCATCAGTTGATGTTCAGCAGCGGTGATTGTTGGCGATTCTTGCCGAAGAAGGAGTTGAAAATGTCGATGAAGTTGGGGTTGGGAACTGAAAGCAGGCAAGTGAACACCTGGGGTGATCGCCGAACTCACTTGGCGCAGCCGGAGGAGCGGCGGTCGTCGGGACCTCGACCTTGACGCACTTGTTCGCGGCCGTCATTCGGTAGCCGCAACTGCACGTGCAACGGCCGCGATAGCAGCCCGAGTTCTCGGGGCATTGGCCTTGGACGAAACACGAGCCGCCGAGCAGCGTTTTCGGCAAGCAGGTCGTGTCACGGCTCTGCGATCCCTGCAATTCCAGAGCATCAAGAAATGATTAGTGGGTGATCCGAAACAACCTTCTCGCAATCGCGCACACACAGTTGGGCGGGATTCGTCTTGGGGTTGGTGATCGGATCGAAGTACTCTTTGAAGCCGTCCGAACACACGCACTGCCCCTTCCGGCACTCCATTCCTTCCGCCGCTCCGCACTGCTCGTCCCGTTGGCACTCGGAGTTCAGTTGACCGCGAGCAACACACGCCCCGTTCAGGTACAACGCTTCGGGGGCCATCGCGTTGCACGGGCGTTTGCAACAGACGGCCTGGAAAAGAGATGCTTGAACTTCGACCATAAGATTGGACTCACTTGAGCGAAGCTGTCGCTGGACAAGTAGTGGCAGTAGTGGGTGTCCGACGGGCACGAGTTGTTCAGCAGTTTGGTCAAATTCGAGGGCTGCAGTTCGCCCGGAACGCAGCTGTAGCGGCGGTCGACCGTCGAGCCCAGCGGGCACGTGTGGGGACAGCAGTGGCCCACTTGCGAGTCGGGAGTGGTGACGCAGTAGAAGCCGGCGGCACACGTGTCCGCATCGGGGACGAAGTTGGGGATCGGAAAAGATTGAAGTGATCGAAACGGAAGTGAATGGCGGACTCACTTGCGAAATGGAAGCTTTTCGTGTGCAGGAGCCGGCCGGCGCGCCTCCGAGCGGGCAGTTGGTGGCCGCCACGCACTTCGTTCCCTGCTGGACGGTGCCCGAAATGCACACGCACTGGTGATTGACGCAAGCGGAGAAGGGCGACGTGCAATCGTAGTGCCGAGAGCAGCGATCACCGACTTTCGTGACTAAACAGAGCAAGGAATGCAGGAAAGGAAGAAGGAAGGAGGCCTACCGGAAATGCACTCTCCATTGCGCGTGAACGTCGAGCCTCGCTGAACGCACTGGCACTTGCCGTTGCGGCAGAAGAGCGGCTCGCGGCACTTGGTCGAGCAGTCCTGATTGATCTTCGACGGCACTGGAATTCGAGCAAAGCAAAATGGGCAGAAAGAAGCGATTGGAACTCACGGATCATGCAACGCCCATTCGGCGACTTCTCGGAGGTCATTCGCACGTAGAACGGATGGCATTGGCACATGCCTCGCAAGCAAACGGAGCCCTTGTTGTCGCAATCCCCGTCTTTATCGCACGCCTCTCCGAGTTGTGCCTTTCCTGAACAACACGAGCATTCAACAAAGAACGGAAGAGCCAACACTCACCATCGCACGGATTGAATTGGGCGTGTATCCGTCGGAGCAACAACAAAAACAAGGCGTATTTGAAGGCGGCGTACATGTAGTCAAACGAAGAGGAATTCAGCGGACTAGTGGGACAACGAATCCAGTCGACGGTTGATCGAAATTATTCCCGCAGTTGGAATGCAGCCATAAGCCACTCGAATGCACGAATGGAAGGCGGTCGTCCGGCCGGCGGTTGGGCGTGTGATCAATAAAGCGGCAGGCGGATCGACGAAAGTGACCACCGAATTCAGCGAGCGGCTGTCGCACACGCACGTGCGGGCGATGCGCGGCGATGAGCAGGCGGGATGTCGCGCACATGAGCGGAGAGATCGGCGGAAATCGGCGGCGACGCCGCGCCGTCGACGAAACGCACCGCCGGCTTTCGTCTTCGCTCGGCGTCGGGTGCGTCACGGCGGATGAGAAATCCCCCCGTGCAGGCGGCCTCCAGCGACGGGCGCATCCTTCGGCTTTCTGTTCGTCCACAAGCCGGCGGGTGGGGCAGGTAAACAAGGTGAAAAGGATTCATTAAGGCTGTTGTTTTGAAACTCTCTGGATTCGGTTGAATTCTTGCAACTCGTCGATTGGCATTCACAAGAGTCCGAAGATGGTAAGAGACTATCACTTGTTCCTTGCGTTCATTTGCCACTTTGGAACTCTTGGAACGGTCGAGAACACCGAACGCATGATCTCTAGCCTGCTTTACGGCCTCTTGCCTCCGTTTACAATCCTTCGTGCTACTCGTGCGAATCGAAGTGCTATCGTGTCAATCAGCGATCGTAAAACGCAAACCAAAGGGTTAGTCGTCGGCCCCAGACAACGAACACAACAGACAAATACCTCGATGAAGAACAAAGACAACGGTAAATAACGAGGAATAGCATGAATATTGAACAAGAAATCCTTAGCAAGAAATAAGCACTTTTGAATACAAAGTAGACGAGTTGAAAATGTTCATTTCGATTGCTCCCCGTCGTGCACCCGGGCTGACCGGCCGCCTCGTTTTCACGTCCGTCGCGCATTGTTCGGCGCGCGTTTTGCAATCGGAAGGCGACGCGGCGGACGAGCGGTGGAGCAGCGGCGAGGCGGCGGACGCGCGATTTCGTCCGGTTGGGCTTCACCGTGGGTCCATTTTTTCGACGATTTCGTTTATCCCGAGCGCTCTTGACCTCCTCGCCGCGGTTCACTCCCCGTTTCGCTCCGGTCTTCTTTTTTGCTCGTCGCCCTCGACCACCTCCTTTCTCGCCCCGTCCGTCCGTCCGCCTTCTCGCTCGCCGAAGCCAAAGAATCACCCTTGCGGCGGGGCCGGACGGCGTTTGTTGTCGGTCGAGGGTTTCGAGTTCGCCGCGCCGCCGAGGTCGTGCACTCTGCAGAACGTCGCAAACGGGCGAGGCGGAAATTGGTTTAAAATCGGAGGCCAAAAACGAACAGAAAGGGCGGGCAGAAAGTGGAACCGTCGACGTTCCGCGGCGGTCACTTTCAACCTTTCGCTCTCCATTTCGTGTACTTTGTTTTTGGGCACGCTATTCGAGTGTTCTCCTATTTGTGGTGTTTTGATTCGCCCACCGTTTTGTTTTTCTTCAATTAATTACCGTTTTGTAATCCGGTAAACGAGACTAATCAGTTATGAGTGAGCAATTTTTTCTTCAAGCTCACGTTCGTTTTTGTTGCCGGTCTGTCGACTACCGTACGCTGTGCCGGCTTGTCTGCTCTTCGATTTCTTCCCAAGGCGCGATGCCGAGAACCCGTGTCGTCCGCCAGCTCACTCCTTCTTCTACGGTGCAAACTACGAATGCTGATCGCTAGTCGAGTGCCTATTCTCGTCCGGCTGCAGTTTTCTGACATCTGGGCATCCGATTCCACGAGCTGCACGCGTACAAAAGCGGTGGGGTCGACTGGCCGGCCGGCGGGGAGACGGCTAGAGCGACACTTGGGATTCTGCTTACGCTCGTGCACAATCCTCCGTTGATTATCGCAACATTCCGCGTACTCGGCTTTCGTTTGTACGCGCACCTGATGGAGCAGATCTTTGCGACGTGCCATTCGGGCGGCTTGTTGTTGATGAATTGGCGAGGCGGCGGCGGAGGGGCGATGAGGTCGTCATTCCGGACGACGCAGTCACTCCTTCGCCTGCCCGCCACTCCGCTCACGTGTCGCATGACCCAATTAATAAGCGGAGTCCGCGTTTTGCATCGAATCTCCTCTTCTCGTCGTTCGACGGCGTGTGCTGGACGGGGGGATTAACGGAACGGAGGGCTGAGAAGGGATTCTCCTCGCTGTTCGCTTCATCGCCGTCCAAAAGTCATCGCTGTCGCCCGTTCCGCGGTGCACGACCGAGGATGACCGACCGCACGGAAATACGGTCGTTGGCCACGCGAAAACGCTAATCGGCTTCCTTTCGCGCCGCCGTTTGTTCGTCGCCGGAGTAAGAAGACCGCGGATGCCATCATTGTGGGGTTATTTGCGGTGCTTACGTCCACTGCGATCCGTAAACATCTCCAAAACTTTCGTCTTACGCAAGCGCCCGATCGAATTCATTTCCGTTCGATCTTTGGAACGATCCGAAGTGTTTTTTGGCCACGCGTGAAGGTTGTTTACTACAACCGGGAGGTCGGAAGTACAAACGAAACCCGCGCGTTCAATCCGGCCGACCACTTGCATTTCGCAACGATCGACCGGAGGTCACTCGCCGGCTGAACTTTTGGGTTGCGTGTTTCAGATGGCCGATTGAAGGAAAATTATTTCACACGTAATTGCCGGCTGGAGTAAGTGAACCCCGAAATACCCACGTGTTCCTTTCTTTGCGGCCCAAAACATCCGCGCCGGCCGTGATTTCCGGCTAATTTGGTCTTCGGCCGCCCGAACAATCGAGGGGGAGGCGGTGGATGACGGCATTTCTTGCAGGAAATTAGAGACCGCCAATAAAGAAGGGCGTGGATTCGTGGAACTGTTGAGGGTCTTCTGCAGCTTGCAAGACAACTTCCGCAGAAGAATCGTGAAGTTTCTCGTGCGTGCCGCTCAATCGGCCAATCAGAAGCCCCCAGTTGGCGGCAGATGCGAGGGAGCGAACGACGTCGCCGCGAATTGGCTTCGGGATGAACGCGACCCGAGCGGCGGAAGTCGGGAGTTTTGCTCTCATTTGTCCATGAACGGAAAGCGGCCTCCACGCGCGCGCTCCACCGGCCGCCTCGCGGGGTCGCCGTGGGTTTCGCGTTCCCGATTTCTCCCCTCCGGCCATCCGCCTTTCTTTCTGCGTGCGCTTTCTGCACAACTCCTCGTTGCACTCCTGCACACACGGCTGCCGCACTCGCTCTTTTCGGGCTGTGTGGTTCGACGCGGGGCGACCGTGGGACACGCGACAGCAACGCGATTCCCCTCGCAATACACTCCACGCTCGCGGAGGAGCGGAGCGCGCCCAGGAGACTCGAACGAAATCCGGCGAGTGCCCTCCGGGGGCCAAAAAGTGGGCCGCCGGGAAGGCCGCTGGCCCAAAAAAGGCGGCGAGGTGTTGAGGGCGGCTTTTGGCGACCGGTCGCTGCAGCTTAAGTGCTCAACGGGATTGGCCGGAGGTTCATCGAAAAGCGGGCCTCGACGTCCAAAAAACATCCGCGGATGTGGCCGTCGGCTTTGGCGAGCAGGTGGCCATGTTGGAGGGCACAAACCGAGTTCATCGTTGTTTTGGTGCACGCTGGCGGTGATCTCCAATCTTTTGTCCGTCCGCGTGTTTCCGTCTGCTTCCGTAATTTCCTCGGCTTTCGTCCAATACACCTGCCGAGTGCGTCGTAGTTGGCCCCAGCTTGTGCTCACGTGCTTTTGCGTTGGCTCGTGACTCATTGATTTTTTGCGTCTACGGTACTTCGTTCCTCTATTCGTCTGACCTGTTGTTTGAAGTGTAGCCATTCGATTGTTTACGTCCTTTTTCTATGCGAAAGGTAGGAAACTACAAATGGGAATGGACCGTGCAACGAACACAATGCTTTCGGATTGCCCACGAAGGCGATTGTTTTCGGTCCAGCTGCGAAAAGAGTGCGTTCCCATTCATTTCGTGTTCACGCGTGTCGCACGAGTTCGTTAATTCCGCTTTCGGATTGCCACCGCGTTCGAATGACGCCGCTGCGGCTGCTGCGTGTTTCCGGACAGACAGACGGACGAGTCGTGATTAGGCGGACATCCCGACTCGGAGGTGGCTTGTTCCTTGTTCCAATGGAGGGCAACATTGGAGGAATCGAAGGAATTGAACCGATTCGTCTCACTCCCCAAATCCTTCGGCATTCAATTTCGAATTTTGTACTGCACTTTGTGGCCAATCGGTAGACGACCTTTCGTCCGCTTCTTCTTCTCATCAAATGTCGCGATTAGCGGCAAATCGGAGAACACAATGCGGGCATCTCGACTGCACTTTTCGGTAAGCGGATCCTTGATTCTACCGCCCATTCAAAGGCAATGCCCTGTCTTCACTTCCTTTCTTCCTGGATTGCACGTGTTCACGAGAACGGCGCCTACTCCTGCATGCCAGTGGCTTTTGTTCCGCGTTCTACAGACGGCAATTAACGAAAGTAATTAGAAATGAGTAGAAGGCTGAAGGGCGGGTGAAAAGGCTTGTTTACCGCCAGAGCAGCAGTTCAATACTTGAATTCTTGATTGTGTTGCCTGGATTGAGAGAGTAGGGATCTTGTGTCCCTCGAAGCCAGCCAGCCGGTCATGAGTTGTTTTCGTTGCCCAATCGTCTCGTGATCGGCGGTGCCAATACGAAAAAACGTACTCGGCGATTCCACGCGGCAGGTGCTCTCCGGATGGCGGGCCGGATTTGTTGCCAATCGGCACGGACTTCAAAACGAGAAGCACGTTGTTTGTGTTCGTGGATGAACGCGACAATCCGCTCCGAAAAGGCGTTGATCTTTCGTTCTTTCCGCGCGTGCAATCGCCAAACGAGAAGGGTGTTTCTGCGACGAATTATTCATCGTCTCGAATTAATTCCGCGTGTTTACGGGCGGCTCGGCTCGCACCAGAGATTGGAGGAAGTCGTGGAAGCCGGCGGTTTGTTGTTTCGAAGATCGGCGCCGTTTTGTTTTGAATGCGGACGGAAAAGAGGGGCGACGGGTGGCGGAATTGTGCGGACATTCACGCCACAATCCGAACAACGAGGGGCGCGCGGAGTAATCGAGCGGCTTGTTGTTCGCTCATCCGCACTTCAGACGTCCACCCGCCCGCCTCCAGCCGCCTAATAGCCGGACGGCAACCGTTCTGCCCGCCTTCCACCCATTCTCTCCTCCTTTTTTTATTCCAAATCCGTGTGAAAGCCAAGGAGCATAATTGGGGGGAAACGGGGCATTGGACGACCAACTTTTCGTCTTTTGCGCAATCATCTCCCGTTCAATACTCACCGCTTTCTTCACGCACTCCTCGTCGATTCTTGGAGTCCGCTTTACGACCGCTGGAGTCGTCGGGTGTGTGCTAAAAATACGCCTTTCTTCCGCTCGTCGCTGATTTTTGCGCCCGTTCTGCAATAAAAACGAGAAGCCCCGAGGTGCAGCGGTTTCTTTTTGCGGTCTAGACGATCCGAGGCCTCGATTTATGACTTCATCACGTTCGCACATCCTCGCATTTTATGCACTCCATGCTTCGTCGAGATCGCCGTGTTTACGATCCTTGGCCACAAGTGATCGCAAGGAGGCCTTTCTTTGAGCGAACTTTGAGGTCGTTTGTGGAGAGCAGAAGGATGCACGGAGTTCTTGTGTTGTTCGACTTCTCTTCAAGGGTTTCCTTGTCCAGATTTTCGTGTTCTTTCCGCTTTGATATTTGATCGAATGCTCTTGGCCGCCTTGCGTACGGTAGTCGGAGTGCACGGGAATTCGAAGTGTGCGGGCGGAATCCCCGATTGTTCTTTGCACTCGCAAAGATCCGCCCGCCTCCGAAAGGGCGTGCGGATTAAACGCGAACGGCCGTAAGGGCCACTTGTTTACGGCCGCATTGATCTTCTTTCCACATAGACGAACGTGCCGCTGCTGCACGCGCGAGAAAAGAAGTGGACTTTCAATTTTATGCTAATTCCCCGTGCATTCTCGCGATTCTGCAGCCGGCGGAGGCGGATAGCAACCGACGGGGCGAACGGAAAATCCACTCGTGTCCTCGCTTCTCGGAAGGATTTCGGCCGCGAGGATTGCATTCCTTCTTCTTGTCTACCGTAACAAAGCAAGTGTATGTAGTCGGGCAGTGGGCAGCGGGCATGACCTCGAGCGAGCGAGGTGATTAACGGGGCACGAGCACGTGCCTTCGTTGTCCACGAGTACCCGGCGGTAGAGTAGAAGGTAATTGCAAAATAGGGATTCCTTTGTGTCCAAAAGGCAGTTCACCAGCTTTTTGTTCTTTAACGGGCAAACTTGCGAAACGAGCATTCTTGCCAAGACTGATCTTCGATCGTCGCTGACGATCAGATGAATAAACTGGCTTCCCTGTTTACGCTGAAGTTGATCAAGTTGCCTTTATTTGACCGCTAACTGAGAACCCACATCGATGTTCACGCGAAAACATCTGCTCTGTGGATTGATCGCCATGCTCGAAGTTCACCTTCTGCCTTCCGTCCGTTTGATCACTTGGACGTCCGTTCGTGCCCTCTCGGTTGTTGTGCAATCCGATACGCCCATCAGATTTTGAGGTTATGCGGCCTTTTGAACCCGCACGCCGTCCCGAACCTCCACTTCCTTCCTTCCTCGCCGTCCTGCCCGCCCGCCGGCCTCCTGACATTTTGCTCCAGATGTTCGCTTGAGCGGAAGATTTCTTTTTGCATCACTCCCCATGCAAAAAAGAACTTGCTGTTTGTTTCGTTCTTTCTGGCCACCGATTTCTCGTTCGTTCTGTTCCTTGCGGTTCCGATTCCCGGGATGCTCGTTCGATTGAAATGAATCAACGATCGAGGAGGAACGTGCCAATCGCTGATTTGTTCGTTGAGAAGTGAATAATTCCGTTGCTCATCGTGAATCTCCGCATTGCTTCGCCTTCCTTGAACCCATTTACTGAACGGAAGGAGCGGCAATTCGTTGCGTAATGAGTGGAACCTCGTTAATCATGCGCTTCTTCATTTACGCGGAATTTCCGGCCGGAAGTCGGGAGTGGGCGGACGAACAAAAGGCGGCCGAATTATCCGCCTGCATTCGCTGAGGATAATGGACGTGGACGGGGCCGCAAAACAAACGTGAACCTCCGCTCGTTTTCGGTTTGCTTTCTGCTCTGCCGGCCGGAATGGGGGAACATTTGTAGTGGAAGAATGGAACGAGTGGGGGATGAATGAGTGGCTTCGAGGAGCGGGAAGACGACGAGGATTACTCAATCGTTTGTTTTCGTTCAATTCTTCGCGGATTGTACGCATTGACGTGCCACGAGTCACCGGGAAAGTATTCCTGTAGATGAATCGGCCGATTGTACGCTCATTAGGCCTCCAAATTGCCGTCCGCCTTGGTTTTCCCCGAGGAATCCACGAATTTCGGACATTCTTCGGTTCAGAATCGACAATTCGTTCTATTTGCGTGCGTGTTTCCGGGGGTTTCGAACAAACAAACCGGAATTCGTGCATTCTTCATGCATAATCCGATTGTATTCCCTGCTTTCCGCTCGGCTTTCTGCTTCGAATTCGACGATTCGAGAACAAGCGGACGGGCGTGGAGGGATGAACGCGAGGTTGCTCGCCCCGTCTCGCCGCATATCCGATCTTCGCTCGCTTGTTGTCGGGGTGGCGGGGGATCGCGATTGCCCGGTTCGAAAGTGATTTCGTCTGCTGATTATGCGGGAGGACGGGCGCCGATCTGTCGGCTGTCGACACGAAAGGCGCTTGAACTCTCGTCCTCCGCTCATTTGCTCGCTTTGTGACCTCCGCCGATTGGGTTGACGGGCAGAGTGCAGGCGAACCGAACGGTTTGGAGTGCCCCGGCAGAAGGAGATGCACCGATCAGAGGCGAGAACAGAGCGGTGTTTCATCACACGCACGTTCCTGCTCGCGCTCTTGATCTCCGCTCCCCGCATCGGCGGGAGGAGGGGGGGGGCGGGGTGACGAGTCGTCTGCCCGGTTTGTTTGATCGTCCGCCCGTCCGGCGAGTTGCATCGACGACACGGCGGAAAGCAAATCCGCCGAATGGTCTTTGAAGCCGACGGGCCGTCCCGCCCGCCCGCCGTCCGCCGTGTTTCTTCTTCCGCTTTGTCGACAGAACCGAACAAACAATCGAGCGGCGGCGGGGACGGGCGTTGATTGGAATCGGTCGTTCGCGGATGTGCGCGCAACTCGCGTGTTCGGTGCAAAACAACGTTCGTGTGTTTGCGCGAATGTTTTTTCGATCGACCGTGTCCTCGGGTTCTTCCACTTCGTCGTCAATTATTCACAAACGAGCGCGGTAGAAAGTTGAAGAAGACAAAAGGGAAGTCCCCGAAAGACCGTTGGATTCCGCGACCGGCCACTCGCGGCTTCTTGCTTCCGCCTTCTGCACAACTCGTGCAAAAGACGGCCGGGCGGGAAGCAAAAGCCGCGGGGCCAGAAATGAAGTCACTTTCCTGGCCGCCCGCCGGTGTGCTTCCGGGAACGGCGTGCGGCGGGCGTGCGGCGGCGGGCGGGCGAGGGCATGAGAACGTGCTTTTTGGTCACCTGCGAAATGTACGGGGAATTCCGCTCATTTTTCAGACACTTTCGCGTTCATCTCATCAGAAATCTGCACAATCCGCGTGTGCACGGGAAGGCAGCGGTCTCGCACACGCCATCTCGTTTGCACGCGAAGCCAAAAGTTCATTGCTTGTTCGTGCGTCCCGGTCATTTGCTTCCAATTAGCCGTCCGATTCACATCCGCCGCGCTTGCGACGAGCGTCTGCTGACGACCGCCGATGTTCCGCGCCGTGGTGTTGGCCGACCGGAGAGTTCTGCAAAAGAATTGCAGGAAAAAGCGCGCGTGTCGTCTGCAAAACTCGGGAACGAGCGGCCCGCCTCGAGACACGACGCGATGCTTTTTGCTCATAAACACTCGCCTCTTTTTCCTCTCCTGCTCCCTTCTTCCTCATTGCACCGTCTGCTGCTGCTGCTGCTGCAGACCCCCTCCATGCGGTGTCATTAGGCCTCGCGTCTTCCGGGACCCGCAAGCGAGCCGGACGGCCGCCGGGGGAAGGGGCCCGCAGAGGTAGCCACTTTTACGATTTTTGCCGTCCGGCCGCCGGCCGCGTGCAGGAGGACGGCGAGCGAAAAAACAAACGAGTTTTTGCACGCTTTTTGCAAGAAATGATAAGCGGGCTGCAAGGAAGCGCAAGAAATTCGTGATTCGTTTTTCGAAACGCAACAAAAACCGTCCATCAAGGGAGATCAAACGGCCACTCGCTTGATCGTGAACAGTTGATTTCTGGACCTCCCGGAATGCAATTGGAAAGCATGACCGATCAAACGGCGGCCATCATTCGGTTTCCATTGGGACGCTGCGAAGTGTTTCGTTTGCTCCGTTCTTTGTTTTGCTGAGCAGGAAGGTTCGGAGAGGCCCCTGGAAACGGTTTGGTTATCACCGCTTTTCGTTCGTTCTGCAAAAATGAGCTCTCGGAATGTGCGGCCGACGACGGAGCGACGAGGCCAATCGATCGTCCGAGCGCCGAGCGGAGGGGCGGGGCGGCCGCCGTGGTGAGGTGACGAGCGCGACGGGACGATTTCCGTTTTTGCGATTGCGATCAACGAGACGTTTGTGATCGGGGCGGAACACGAAACAAACATCCGCCGTCGGCCGGCAGCCGCCCCACACCGCCGAGCTTCTCGCCTTCGGTCGCGGCCGTCGAGATTCAAATCTGCCGCGTTCGTTCCTCGATGCCGCGCGTCCGGTCGGCGGGCGTTCCGCGTTCGTGTCAAAAATCTCTCACATTCATTGCGCGCGCGTTCGGCGTCGGTGCTCTCGAACGAATCCACTTGTGTGAACGATGGCGGGGCGCACGTGAACGAACGTTCGTCCCATCTCTTTTGCGTGCGGGCCTTCCGCCTCGCTTTGCACGCTGCAAAGGGGGCGACCTTTTGGACTCCGTTTTCCTCCTGCATTCATCTTCGCTTTTTTGACGTTGATTAATCGTGGATTTTCGAGTGCAGACACGGAACAACGAAGAAGACGACGGCGAGTTTCCGGGAGGTTTCTCTTGCATTTCGTGCGTGTTTCTTCCGTCTGCTCGCCCATTCGGCGAGGGCGTGATTCTTGGCGCAAATCAAAGACGCCCGCGCATTTGACTCATCTGCCCGCATTCCTCCGGTGAACTCGTCCGTCTTTTCGCGCGTGTCTCCCGCTTTCGGCTTCGCGCCGTCCACTTGCACGCGTGAACGGGACCGGGCGGGCGGCTCGTGATGGACGCTTGTTTTCGTTCCGTTCGGCAGATTTCGAATATTTTCCCCTGACGTCCGCATTTTATCGTCCGATTCGGTCGAGGTTGCAATTTGCCGACACGCGCGTTCCTCATCGGGCGGAACGAGACTCCCGAATTGCACGTAGGCAGCCCGCTGATTGTGAATCATCGCTTCCATCTGCCTCCACGCTCTGCCGCCTACCGTACGTGTTCTGCCGTCCGATTTGGACGAACTTTGCACCACCTGGCGACTCGAAAGATGCAAAGTGCGGGGGTCTCGCGATTTCCCGACCAACAACTCGTGATCTCGACCCCACTGATCGACTTCTTCGTTCGTTTGTGCGGTTGTAAATGAGGGCACAATGGGGCGTTCTTACACGCCTCTCTTTTTGTCCTGATAATCGGCGAGGGCGAAGATTTACGACCACCTGCCGAAAACAGTCGACTTTGATCGACGAATGGAGCGCCGTTCGTCCCACTTGTCCATCGGTTCTTCGCGAATGTTCGCAAACGGGCGGGCGTGAAGGAAATGCGTGATTGTTGCCGCTTTATCTCATTTCCTGCGCTAATGGGCGCCCGGTTTAATCGCCGCCGCTCTTCCGGTCGTTCCGCCGGCCAAATTTCAACCTTTGCCGCCCGCATTCCTCGCTCCAGCATCCCAGTTCGTTGAGGAGGATGCCCTAATCCTGTTGATTTCCACCCACAAACAGGTGGGTTGTTTGTTTGCCCCGGGTTGGTTTCCTCCGGGGTGTTCCAATTAGGCACACGAATGGAAAGAAGCCCGCGCGGTTTGTAGTCCGCAACAGGAGGGCGGAGGGGAGTTGAAAGAGAACACTCGCCTGTTGCTGCTGATCTTCTTCGACAGACTCCCACTTGTTGCTCATTGATTTGCACGAATGTTTCCGTCGAACACGAAGAACTCGTCTTTCTTTCGGCTTATTGCCGCCCGCTTCCTGTTCGCGGACGGGCGGCCTCGATTATGCTCGAGCGTCCAAATCGTCGACCTGCCGCCGCGTCTGCCGGTGGTCGTCCAATTCATCACCATATTTCCGCTGCCCCCGCCGCCTTCCGTTTGTTGCTCGTCGTCTCGTGCGGTGTTGCTGTCGCGGAATTTTTAATTTCTTGGCCCCGCGGATGTAAATGAATTCTGCGAGCGGCGGAGCGAGACGCGGCTTTCTTTTGCATCCGGCCGCCGCTTCGTCGTCACCTTTGCGGCGTGCGTCGTCTGGCGGCGGGCCCGAACGGTCGGCCGTGCGAACGGTAAGCGGGCTTCCTTCTTCGTCCACTCCTTTCGGCCTCTTGGCCCACAGCCCGCAATCAATCCGCTGCTTTTGTTGCGTCCAGCTCATGCTTCATCCTTCTGTTGTCACTCTTCTGCACATTCCTTGTTTGAAAGGAGTAGTGTGCTTGTTGGACGCGTTCCATTGTCGTCATTCTCGCCTCTTATTTCCGTGATTCGTTCTGCATTACGAACAGCGAATGCCGCCGTCTTCCGTTTGATTGTCGAAAGTTCGCGTCGTGATCGCGGCGAGTGGAATGAATCGTCTGCCAAATGCCACAATCCTCTTTCGGGTTTCAGCGAGCGGCTTCATAAACACTGCAGCCAAACGGTCGTCTCCTCACTCCCTCGCTTCCTTCCTCCGCTGCCCGTCCGTCTGCAACGGCGGCCAAATGAATGCCCGGCACAGGTGGAGCCTCCGATTGAAACTCCGCCGCAATCCGTAGACGCGATGCCGAAGAAACGTCAGCCGGAGATGAGTCAGCGGGGCGACGCGGAGGGCGGAGAATTACGTCAGGGAGATGCCGCAAACGAAGATGTTTAATCGACGATGAGCAGCGGACGTGTTCATGGGCCAAAATGCGTGTGTCCTGTGCCTCATTCCTCGTCATCTTCCGTCCTTCTTCTCCTTCCTTCCGCAAATGCAATCGACGGAGCTGAATGCGCTGCCGAGGACCCGATTACGGTACGTTGCAGTTCTGATCGACTTGCTAATCGCCCGCATTCTTTGTACAGGCGTGGGCGAGGCAGCAGAAGAAGGACCGACCGCCCGCCCACCTTCGAAGGATCCGTGGAAGGACGACCCGCGCAAACTGGTGCTCATCAGCTACCTCGCCGCGATCAGTCAGTTCGATGCCGGCTTCTACATCGCCTCACGATGTACAACGAGCGCGGCAGTTCGGAGATCGTCGCGATGAACGCGGTCGGCAAGGATCGCTGCTACAGCGTCGACTTTGCGGGTTCGATGATCTCCGGCGCCGTCCAAGTGGCCGTCGACGACATCAACAATCAGTCGAACTACCTGCCGGGCTACAAGCTGGGCTACGTTTGGAACAACACGTGCGGTGATGAGCGGAAGAGTGAGTTGAGAAAGGCGAGCAGCCAACAAATCCAATGGCGGCTGTTTGCAGGCACCGAGTCCTTCATGGAGCATTGGAAACAAGGCGCAAAAGCGTTCTTCGGGCCCAGAGGTCAACTGCCGCACCGAAGCGACGATGGCCGCCTCGCAGAACCTGCCGATCATCTCGCACAAGTGCAAGGATCAAACGGTTTCTGACAAGACGAAGTGAGTCCCTTTTGGCCATTCTTCTTTGATCATTCGTTTCTCTTCAGGTACCCAACTTTCGCCCGCACTGTCCCGGCCGAGACGAAGATCACGAAGTCGTTGATGGCCCTCCTGAAGCACTACTCGTGGAAGAAGTTCGCGGTCATCTACGAGAACAAGCCGCAGAATAGGGAGCTCTACAATGCGATCAGCCGGGAGATGGAGGCCGAGAACAAGCGGTTGGAGGAGGGCGCCACCGAGTACACGTTCCTGAACGTGACGGAGATCCCCTTCTACAGCGAGGTCGGCATCACGACCACCCTGACCGATGAGGTGATCGACCAGACGAAAGGCTCGACAAGAAGTGCGTTCCATCTCTGTGCACCTTTCATCTACGTCGAATGCTTGCAGTTTACTTGACCTTCGGCAACGTTCGCTTGTATCGACGGATTCTGTTGTCGATGGGAACGCGCGGGCTGCTCAACCAGGGCGAGTACGCGATCATCTACCTGGACACGGACTACAACTGGCAAGGCGTCTACCACGCGATGAACAACCACTTTGCTCGAGGTGACATCCGATCGATTCGTTCAACGAGTATTTCCTCCAGACACTCGAATGCAAGTCCAGGAATCGTGGTCCAACCCGAACACCACCGACCACGACATGGTCAAGTACTCGCAGAGTGCGGTGGCCATCATCCCGACGCCCATCCTGATCAACGACGACTACCACAAGTTCTGGGCTCGAGTCACGTCCTACCTGAACACGTTTGGAGTGATGCCGCAGATGATGAAAACGGGCATTCTGTACAATCGTTTCGCCGGCTATCTCTACGATGCGATCATGATCTACGGGCAGGCCATCCACGAGCTCGTCAAAGAGACCAACTCGACGGTCGAAGAGGTCGTGAACAACGGAACGCGCATCATTCAGAAGCTACTCGGCCGCAAGTACGAGAGTGAGTTGCCCTCAATTGATGTGATGGTCTCATTCATTCACTCTGTTCAGGTATGCTCGGCTTCACGATGCGGCATCGACGAGAACGGGGACGCGGAGGGCAGCTACTCGCTGCTGTCGCTGCAGAACGTCGATCCCGTGGACAACAACACGTCCACC
Organism: Aphelenchoides fujianensis; assembly: GCA_024699865.1. Taxonomy (NCBI): domain Eukaryota; kingdom Metazoa; phylum Nematoda; class Chromadorea; order Rhabditida; family Aphelenchoididae; genus Aphelenchoides; species Aphelenchoides fujianensis. The sequence goes on from JAMPIO010000321.1 coordinate 51,753, forward strand.
GACTACTACCCGCTGGACAAGGGCATGCGAGCCGACGGCGACCTTCGTGTACACGAACGACGACCCCAACGCGCTGCCGGAGATCCAGTTCGGCAACACGACGATGCAAGTGAACTGGCCCGGCGGGCAGGTGCCGTTGGACGAGCCCGTCTGCGGGTTCAACAAGGAGCGGTGCAAACCCGAGCGGCGACTGCAGGCCGTCCTGGCCGGCGTCTTCTTCGTCGTGCTGCTCTTCGTCTTCGCCTCGCTCCTCATTTCGTACCGAAATCGTCGCTTCGAGCAGGAGTTGTCGATGATCTGGCGAATCGACCATCGGGACATCCAGAAGATCGTCCAGAACAATCAGTCCACCAACTCGCTGTTCGTGCTCGGCGGCAGTCGACTCAGTTTGATGGTTTGTTTTTTTCGTTACTTCGAAGCTGATCCTTCGTGTTCAGGCGAGTATTCTGCGGAAAGAAGAGCTCCAAGAGCAGCGATTCTCCGGCTTCTGCGGCGTGGCCTTGTACCGCGGTGCGGTGGTCGCGATCAAGGAGATCAAGTACTACCGCCGGCCACGCGAGCTGACCCGAGCGACCAAGCTGGAGATGAAGGCGATGCGGCAGCTGCATCACGACAACATCAACTCCTTCATGGGTTCGTTTGACGAAGGAAGGAAACGAAGATTGAGTCGAGTGCTCTTCAGGGATCATGATCTGCCCGTCGAGCATCTGCGTGGTGCGGGAGTTTTGCGCGAAGAGCAGCCTGATGGACATCCTGCGGAACAAGGACCTCAAGCTGGAGGGACTCTTCATTGCGTCCTTTGTTGAGGATTTGATCAAAGTGAGTCGAAAGCAAGAAAGGAGATCCTCTCACTCGGTTTGTTCAGGGAATGATCTACCTGCACGAGTCGGAGGTCAAAGTGCACGGCAATCTGAAGTCCACGAACTGCCTGATCACCTCGCGGTGGGCGCTGCAAGTGGCCGACTTCGGGCTGCACGAGATCCGCGACGGGCAGCAGTGGGACCGTTCGGAGATGATGTGGGAGTCGATGCTGTGGACGGCGCCCTGAACTGCTGCGCGAGTCCGAGCTCACGCACACCGTCCGGGGCACGCAGAAGGGCGACGTCTACTCGTTCGGCATCATCCTCCACGAAATGATGACCCGCCAGGGCCCGTTCGCCCTCATCGAGCGGCAGTACCCGATGGCCGAAGAGGTCGTCCGGTGGGTCTACGAGGCGGACCAGGCGAAGCCCTATCGGCCGTCGCTGGAGATCTTCGAGTGTCAGAACTTCATCAAGGGACACAATGAAGCAGTGCTGGTCCGAGAACCCCGCCAACCGGCCGGAATTCCGTCCCGCCATTCGCGCCAAGCTGAAGGAGATGTTCAGCGGGATCTACAAGCGGAATATCATGGATCACATGTTCGTTTCACTCCGTCCTTCTATCAATCATTCCGTCGATTGCAGGATGAACATGATGGAGAAGTACCAGAACCAACTGGAGGATTTGGTTGAAGAGCGGACGGCCGAGCTGAAGGACGAGAAGCGGCGGACGGAGAACCTGCTCCAACGAATGCTCCCAATGTACTCGTTTGCATTCTTTGAGCGGCACTCACTCTTCTTCTTTCAGTTCGGTCGCTCAACAGCTGCTCCGTGGTGACGACGTGAAGCCGGAGACCTTCGGGTCGGTCACGATCTATTTCTCCGACATCGTCGGCTTCACGGAGATCTCGCACAAGTCGACCCCGATGGAAGTGGTCAACCTGCTGAACAAGCTCTACACCCTCTTCGACTCGATCATCAAGCAATACGACGTGTACAAGGTCGAGACCATCGGTTCGTTCGACTTCCATCTTTCACTCACATTCATTTCTTGGTTTTGCAGGCGATGCTTACATGGTACGGCGTGTACAGTTGTCAACGGCTCAAACGCGGGTTGTCCGCCGCCAGTCCCCGTTTGGCGGGTCCGTTGTCGTTGCCAAACGGTGGCTGCGGCGGGACTCTGCGTTACTGTTGAAATAACGAACACCAGGTCGTGTCCGGGCATACCCAACAACCGGGACGAGGTCTACCACGCGGAACAGATCGGAATGATGGCCCTGCACTTGCTGAGTGGCGTGGAGAACTTCACGATCCCGCACATGGACAACCAGAAGCTGCAGCTGCGCATCGGCCTCCACACGGGCCCGTGCGTTGCGGGAGTGGTGGGCAAAACGATGCCTCGCTACTGCCTCTTCGGCGACTCCGTGAACACGGCCAGTCGGATGGAGAGCAATGGATTGGGTGAGCTTCGACGAGGAAGAGCTCGATTCAATCCAGTGGATTTCAGCCCTGAAGATCCACTGCAGTCAGACGACTCGAGACGCCCTCGTCAAGTCCACCGGCTTCGTGCTGGAAGAGCGGGGAACGCTGCAGATCAAGGGCAAAGGACCGATGCGCACCTACTGGCTGCACAACCGGCAGGGCTACAACTTCAGCGACGACGGGTCGAGTCTTTCGGACGAGCTGCCGGAGATCTTCCCCCGCCCGTCCGTCCGCCACAAGCATCCCTCCAATTGGGGTGAGTTCTTTCTTCGCAATTTCAACAACAACCCGTTTGTTTCAGCGGTCGATCGAACTTCGTGCATCTCGCTGCAGCAGGATCCCGTCTCGAAGATGCGGCGGATGGTGGACGCGGCGTTGAATCGCTTGCCGCTCCCGTTGGCGTCGGTGAACGGAGCCGGCGGCTCGATCATCGGGCTGGAGAACATCGCCGAACGCTTCGGCTCCTCCCTCTTCCGCCGACGCCGCTCGATCGGCGAGCGGGGCGACGACGAGAACGACAGCGGGCTGGAGAACGGCTGCGATTACGCGGGAAGCCACGCCGCGTATGCTGGAGACGATGCAGACAGCCAACGTACACTAATCCCGACCTTCAGCCGGAACCCCACCCGCAAGAACACAATCCAGAGTTATTTGGCCCAATCCGAGTCGTCGATGGAGTCCACCGCAACCGACGACTTCTACCACCTCGGAGGCCGCCAACACGCCGACCAGCCCCTGCCGTACGTCCGCAAACGCTCCTGCTCGATGCCCGACTCGGAGTACGCGGCCAATCCGAAGCGATTCCACAAGTTCCTCAAGCAGACGAACCGCCTCCACTTGCTGAACGAAGCCGCGGCGGCCGCAGCGCAGAACGTCGAAGCAGGCGGAGAACGGCGGCGCGAACAACGAGCGACAGCGACGGAAGAACGCGGTCGCCCCGCCCGTGAACAGCGAAGAGTTGGACGCCCTCGTGCAGCTCCACTGCCATCCGAACGAAACCGTCCGCTTCACGAACGCCCGCCGGCCTGGAGGAGGAGCAGCAGCAGAGCGAACAACAGGCCGCCCTCCCGCCGCCCGTCATCCCCGCCCTTCCGCAGCCGCCCCGACGTCTCCGGCCGAGCGGAACGTCCACGCAGAACTCCTCCGCAGCGGGCCTCGACCTTCTCGAGCTGGAGTCCACGAGCGGAATGAGCAGCAACGGCGGGCGAAGTGGGAACGACGTCCGTCGAGAACATCGACACTCCGATCGTGCCGCGCAAGCGATCGCTTTCGTACGGCGACGGCGTGAATCAGTACACGCACCGGCTGGACGACGAGGACGAGGACGTGATGGTGGAGGGCAAACGCGGCGAACTGACGATCGGCAACGGCGGCGCGGCCACCTCGCCGATGACCGACGACTCGTGCAGCATCGTCTTCGACGCCTCCCAGTCGCTGCTGCCGAACGGAACGGCAGCGACGGCCGCCGCCAAGAAGCGTTTCTACCGCAACCGCAAGAGCGTCCTCTCGCTGCAGCACAACGCCGAGCGGGCGGCACACGGCGCGTTCGACCACCGCGACGTGATGGCCAAGAAGCCCTTCTGGCACCCGTCCCTCCGCGATCGCTCGCCGGGCGCCAACTTCAACCGACTTTGGCGCCGCCTGACGAACATCGAGTCCACGCCGGCCGCCTTCAGCACGCCGGTCGCCGCCTCCTCCTCCACCGCCGACCCCCGCAACCACCACTCGTCTTCGCCCGCACCCTCCAGTCACCAGTACGGCGGCTACCGAGAGGCCGACTGCATGGGAGTGACCGTGATCCCGAACGGGCGGATCGACGAGAACGCCCCGCTCACTTCCACCTCGACCGCCAACCACAACCGATCCCCGCTGCGGCAGATCCCCTCCTCGCCGGTCGAGACCTACGGCCACGACGCGCCGCACAGCCCGCGGATGACGCGAACGGCGGACGAGCGGCCGCTTTCGTTCGGCGGCGTGACCGGTAGTCCGATCATCAATCGTTCTTGAGAACACCTTTCTTTCTTGTTTGTGCTCAACTGTTCTGTACATACGCCTTCCAGCCTCTAATCGTGCAATTACTTTTTCTTTCGTTTGTTCGATTGCCATTCGCCCGCATTTGTTGCGTGTAGTTGAAGGCGAGAGGCGGCCAAATTGAGGATTCTCTCCGCGTCTTCGTGCAGATTTCTCCGCCTTTCGTCGTTGTCAACAGTCATTGATTCTCGCTCACTGCCAAACTCGCCCCACAGCGTTCGCGCCCCGTCTCCCTCATGCACATAGGCCCCGCATTTGCCTCGTCTAATTACTTAATTCGTGTACATACCTGTCCCGCCCGCCCACACGTGTCTTCTTCAAACAACAAACGAACGTTCGTACTCTTCGTATCTGGGTCTTCTTGTCGAATTGCCCGATGATCACCCGCTCCGATTGCTCCGTGGTTTTCGTTCTTCCCACTCAACTCGAATACTCGGTACTTTCTTTCTCGCTTTATCGTTAGTCTTCTCTTAGTGCCCCCCCCCCGCTCATTTCGTCTTTAATTCTTCTGCTTCGATCATACGGTTAACTGAAGACAACGCACAATCATCGTTGGCGTTCGTACAAAACTGCTCACTCGATCATTCCCCCCGAAGATTGGAAATCTCAAGTGTTTCACATCGAATTCGTTCTGTTTGTTTGCTGACCGCAGTTATTCTTTAGTTCTCTTCGAATATCAATCCTTTACGAACCCCCGATGCGTGTAATTCGTGTACACTCCAGAACATTTCAATTCTTCTCCTCCTCGTTCACGTGTAGGCAGTCAGTGCTTCGAACATAATACCCCCGTTCATCTCCCCCTTCTTCACCGTCGACTTGTTCGTTTCAACAACCCGCGTGATGAAATTAAACTATTCGTTTTATTCCGAGCAATCGAACAAGAGAGAGCGACAAGAAAGAAGTACCTGAGATCGGGAGTCAATCGAATTGAACGAAACGAGGGAGAACACTCGAGAATGAACAGAAATGTTTAGCGGGTTGATGCAAAAGAAGAGAGTCGAGAAGACAAGTGATACGTGAACGAAGAGATCGGTCGGGGCAAAGGAACGTCGGGGTGGCACCGTTGGAATTGAGAGGAGAGAGAGCGGGGGCAAGAGAGTCGGGGAGTGTTGGATGGCCGATGGGCACTCCGCGCACCAGAAACAACAAGAGAAACAATTGGAACCAGGGGGATCTACAGCAAGGTGCAAGCTCGAGAGCGTTTCGCCCCGTTCTTGCCCGCCGCCTTGTCGTTGGCGGCGGTCGGGGGCGCTCTTTCGGCCGGATTGCTCGAATGGGCGTTGTTCGCGTTGGAGAAGGGCGGAGCGTTGCGTGTCCGCATTTGTGTTATTGCTCGTGTGCGCATTTTCGATGGGCGGCAGCCGGTTGGGCGTGTTGACGGGCGGCGCCTTGATCACCGACACGACCGCGTTCTCCGCACTCAACGCCCCACTCGAGGTGCGCGGCCGTTGACCGCGGCTGCCCAAACTGCCGACATCATCCGCAAGACCATCTAGGAGACGAATGAATAGCCGGCCGGCGGGGGTGTGCGTGTGCAGACGGAGGGGAAGAACGCAAGGGAACATCGAGAACAGAACGTGGACAGAGCGGAAACGATCGGAAACGGGGGCGGAAAGAAAAGCGAATACGAAAGAGAGACGAAACAAATCGGCAAAGACGATCGTTGATGATCGAATGAATGCTCTCCGTAAAGCATCTTCCGAACATCGCCGACCGAAGAAATCGAGAGACGAAAAGCGAAAGAGAGGGTGCAGGCGGACGGCGAGGCGTGTCATTTACCTACTTGTGAGGCTCGTGGTGCTCATCAGCGTGTGCAAGTCGATGCCGTTCGCTGCGCAACGAGCTGCCGGCGGGCGTGTTGTGCAGGCAGAGGATGGGCAGCTGGGCGGTGTTCTCCAGTCGGGCCAGAATTCGGTGCGCCTCGGTCGAGATCACCAGCTGATGGACGGGGCGGTGGGCGTTGAACGACGAGAGCCGCTGATTCCGCGTGTTGTAGTGCGCTTCGATCCAGCCCGCTTCGTCCGCTAAACACGAGAAATGTTCACCGAATTCGCCCGGTCTTCTGCCCACCTGAGATCACGATGCTGCTGTCGTGCGTGAGCTTGACGGCCGTCACGGGGCCTTTTGTCGGGTATTGGAGCTTCGATTGGCCCGTCTCGGCGTCCCAAATGATCACCTGCTTGTCGCGGCCGCCACTCGCCACCGTCTTCCCGTCCTCCGACATGCAGCAACACAAGACGACGTCCTCGTGCCCGACCAGCACTTGGGTGAGGAATCCCGTGTCCATTCGCCACACCTTCAACGATTGATCCACGGAGCCGGTGACGATCAGGGTGCCCGTTTTGTTCACGTGATAGCAAACGATTTCGTCCGTGTGGTAGGCCTTCGTTTTGGCCGTAAAGACGGCGTCGTAGTGCGACCAGATGTTCAGTCTGCAAACGAAAGAATAAGCGGAATATTGGTGCGTCTTCCGCTCACTCTTTCAAGTTGGTGGAATTGTGCGAAATCAACGTGGAGTCGCCCATTCGAAGGAAGAGCGGGGCGCGAAGTCCCGTGAAGTTGGAGAGGATTTCGATCTGGCCGGGATCTTCCACGCTGCTCATCGCCCAAATGAAGGCGGTGTCCTGCTCGTCGCACGTGAGCACGTTGTTCCCGTCCGCGAAGCAGATCACCGAGACGATCCTCCGCTGGTGCATGTCGAAGGACTTGAAGAGCATCCCGCTGGAGACCTCCCACAACGAAATGGAGCCCTGATCGCTGCCCGCAATCACGAACATCCCGTCCGAGGAGTGAAGCAGAGGGCGGTCACCGCACCGGATTTCTGCTGGGATGTCTGCAAGCAAAGGAGTGAGGGATTGGAGAACCTGATGAGGGATTACCGTCCACAAACACCGACAGCCGTCCAGATCCCAAGACGGCCAGCACGCCGTCCTCCGTCCCGCACGCAGCCGTTCGCTCGTCCACCGACAGCTCGATGCAGACCAGGGCGGCGCTGTTGTTGACCACCGGCTCGCTTTCGATCGAGTTCACGTCCCACATGTGCACCCGATTGCCGCACGCGGCCAGCAGGAACGCGTTGTCGTCGCTCACTTTCAGCGCGGTGACGGGCAACGACAGCGAGCACTCGAGCGTCTCCAGGATCGTCCCGTTGTGGATGTCGTAGCAGATGATCTTCTTGGTGGTCGCCGCGAACAGCTTGCAGTCGTCCACCGATGCACAGAGCGCGTTCACCCGCGAGTCGTGGCCGGAGAGCTCGTGGAGTTCTTGGGAGGAAACGGTGCTGAACACCCGCAGCGTCTCGTCTTCGCACGCCACCGCCAGGAAGGCGTCGTTGCTGAAACAAATGGAGAGGAGTGAATAGAGGGAACAAAAGAGATGGAAACCTCGTGACGGTCAAGCAAGTGACCGGCGCCATCAATCCGCTCATCTTGATGATCACGACGCCCGCGTGGATGTCCCAAACCATGACCGCGAAATCTCCCGAACCTGAAGCATCCAATTGAAGGCAGGAAGAAAGAAGGGATTGGACGAACCAGTGACCAGCAGCTCGTCTTTGGACATCAACCGCAAGTCGACGACCGGACCGGTGTGATCGGGGACTGGAAAGAAAAGACAAGTTGAGTGCATGGAAGTGAACGCGTCGTTCACGTACAGGCTTTGAGGACGGTGCCGGATTCGAGATCAACGATGCGCGCAGTCGAGTCGGCGGATCCCGCAATCAGCCGGCGGTTGTCTTCGCTCAGCACCGAACAGAGGACTTTCGACGTGTTCCACCTGATCGTTTTGATGCACTCAAGCTGCAATCTCGAGTGAGTAACTGCTGCAATGATTTCGTCAACTCACTTGCAAAATACTCCACACCCGCACACTGCAATCCCAAGAAGTACTCGTAAAGAAGGTCCCGTCTGATGATGTGCAAAAGGAAGTTACCCGGTCGGTGTGGCCTGAACGATCCTTTCGATTAGACAGCGCCTAACCACTCTTCCACCGACCTTTGAATGTTTTAAACAAAATCTGCGAAGCAATGTGGTACATGTAGATGGCGCCGGGAGCGGACAGATCGCCGGCCATCAGCAAGTGTTGGTGATTGCAGGTGGGTTGGAGGACGGGCTTTGTGCAGTTGAAAGGGGCACGTTGAAGGCAACGATCTGCAACAGAGATTGAGCTCTTCTTTTCATCTTGCAGTGCACTCACTTGTTTCATCTTGGGCGGATTCACCCAGCAGGTCATCGGGACGAGGAGACTTCCGTTCGTGTAGAAATCCGTCCACAACATCGCCTGTTCGATGAGTTCGTTCAAGTAGGAGCTGTTCATTGCTGCAATCAAACATTCCTTTGTCCTTTTCCGTTCCTTCGGAAACGAACCCCGCGTGTAGCGTAGTCGATTGATGAACTCCGAGACGAACTGCTCCCGATCGTGAATCAACGTGGGGATGGCGGGCAGGAGGATTTGTTCGAAGAGGACGAGCAGGTCGTGGTGGAGGACTTGTTGGAGGCACTCCTCGAAGATGGTTAGCAGTCGGGTGAGGCCGTAGAAGTGGAAGACGCCCTCGATGTACTCGAATGCACACAGGGCTTCGCTCTTCAACTCGTCGATGTTCGCTGCAATCAGTGAGTTCGATTCAATTCGAACAGCTTCCGCAAGTACCCGAATGCAGAAGGTAGTACCACGAGAAACGCAGCCGACGGAAACTTCGGATTTCTTTCGAGACGGACGGCGGGAAGTTCACGATCCCCGCCGATTGGGCGTTCGTCCGCGAGTTCTCCAGTCCGGGCCCCGTCTTGAACAACTCGGCCGCGATTTCGTTCGCTCGCACCAAGTCGGCCGCCGTCGGGATGTAGCGTTGGCGGATTTGAGTGGCGAACAGGAAGTATCGCATTCGGTAGATCACTCGGCCCTCGCACATGAAGTTCACGAGAAGAGGGGCTGAACAAACGGTCGGTTAGGGAGAACAATCGAAAGAGAAAAGGGCACCTAATCGACGAAGAAGAATCATCGAGAGCGGAGAAAAGAGCTCTTGGATCTTCGTGACCACTCCGTTCTGGAAGTTGGCCTGCCGATAGCCGTCGGCCACCTCGGAAGCCGTTAGGCCGTGTGGCGAGATGACCAACAGTTGGCACACGTTCCGCACGACCACCGCCCCGTACTCCCGCTCCAACAGGTCCAAGTACTGCGCGAGTTTGTTGAAGATCAACGGAGAAGCGGAGAGAAGCTCGAATGCCTGCACTTGGCCCAACGAAATGCTGTTTTCGTAGACGGAGAGCTGAACATTTTTCGTTATGACTCCCTTCCGATTCGAAGTGCTCACTTGTTGTCGCAAAGCGGCCAAATGATCGGAGGTCAGGCTGAAGCCGTTGCGAACGGTGCCCGACTTCAGGAGCCTCCATGCACGCCTCCAACTCGAGGGCCTTCAGCTCGACGACCTCGTCGGGCGGCGGGAAGGCGGCGAGCGTGGTGTCCGCACTCGAGGACGTGTAGATCAACGACAAGCGGGGGAAGAGTTTGCGGAGCGGCTTCTCGGTTTCGCTCAACGTTCGCCCGAACTTCACGTAGTTGCCGCCGTCGATGAGGAGGAACACCGGCTGATCCACTTGGTCCATGATGATTTTGGCCTGCGAGAGGACGGTGCTCAAGTGGAACGAAGCGGACAGTTGGGTTGCGTCGAGCTTGGCGAGGTGGCACAACTGCAATTCAAAGAAATGAACGATGTGAACGTTCGACAACCGCCCACCTGCAAGAAGATGTTCTTGAAGAGTTCGTTGGCGAAGATCGAAGTGTCCGTCAGATGGGCGTAGCGGGTGATCACAAAGCAGGGCTTCGTTTCGAGCAGTTCGGTCATGCGACACACGACGGCCGTCTTTCCGGCAGCCGTGCGGGCCGTGGATGTGGGCGCAGACGCTCTTCTCCATTCCACGCTGAATGATCGCGTTGATCCGTTCGTCCAGCGAGCCGCGAGCAATCCAGTGATGTGGAGAGACCGTCCTGCCGTAAACCGAGTGCACCTCCTCGTCCGCAACGGCAACGTCGATCGCGTCCACCGTTTGGTTCGTGCTCGGCTTTTCGGCCAGTCGGATGTGGTCCTTTAATCGCGTTGATCAGCTGGAAAGAAACGAAGAGGATGAGGCCGGAGGGTACAGAAGAGCGAACATCGGAAGTGAGCTGTCGTTCGTACACACTCGCGTCCTTTCCGGTCAGCCACCGGCCGGGATCCGAGTGCTTGACGGAGAGCATGTACGGCAGGCGGTTCGCTGCGGGCACCTTCTCCGTGACGAGGTTTTTGAGTTCGGACACTCGCTCGAACTTCGCCTTGTCCACGTCCTTCCACGTGTTTTGCTCGTCCTTCGGCTCGTAGTCTGCAAGCGAGTCGATGCGTTCAATCGTTCGCTTGCACTCGCGACTCACCTTTGAACTTGCGCAAAACGAAGATGTTTTTGGAGGGATCGGCGAGCAGCTGCTGGGTGATTCGTTCGATGAACGATTGCTTGAAAGTGCACGCCTTCTCGCCGTTCAACTGCAAACACCAGCAATCAAAATGAAGTGAATAAGACGGGACGTACTTGAAGGATGGCGTCGTCTTCGAGTGCTCGCTGGGCGCCCGCTTGAATCATCTTCTCCAGACGAGCTTGCAGGTTCTTGTCGATGGCGGCACAATTCAAGGTGATACTCGACGGTCGATCCGTTTCTCCACAAGCAATAAAACTGTTCCAGCAGTTTCACATCTGAACGAGCCATCTTGTACTTGATCGTCGTTCATGAAAGCGAACCTTTGGAGACCTCCACGCCGGCCGCCCGAATCGCGTTGTACTCCTGTTGTTGAAGGACGAGCGGCAGCTGGAAATTCCCGTAGCGATCACCGATGAAACACTAAAACGAATGAAAGGAAGGTGTGAACGATTGACTTCTTTGATCACTCACAATGATGGTCGTTTGGGGCTCGTCGATGAGTTCGGTGAGGAAGCGGAACTCGGTGAGATGGCGCTCGCTTTCCGGAATGAACGTCGTGCACTCGATGTCCATGTTGAACTCGAAGCAGTACTGCTGGATGTCCGAGACGACATTTCGCATCGCCTCGAATTCGAGAGGGAATTCTGAACACCAACTCTGTCACTTGCCTACTCCCTTCGCATTTGATCGTACCTTCAAACGACGGGAAGACGAAGGCGAGGTGGTGGGATCGCTGGGCGGTCTGGCCGGGCGGGAGGCTCTTCAGCGAGACGCCCGAGGCGGACACCGTCGACGCGGGATTTTCGATGCTGCGACGCGCGACCGCCGGCAGTTTGGGCGACTTCGGGCGTTTGCCGCCGCGAAACATTGCGCATTCGGGGCTCCGTTGTTGGGCGGCCGTTCCTGCTCGAGTTGGCTGCAAGAACGCGAGAGAATGGATTCGATTGTGGGCTGGTGATTGGATTACGCGTGGAAAAACGGTAACACGAACAATAACTTTCACCATTCTTCTGCAGAAAGAACCCATTGTTCGGTGGAAAGAGGCAGACGGCCGTTCTGGCAGCAAAATCATCGCTTTGCCGAGCCGAAAAGCATCACGAACGGCGCGAATCGACGTGCAGCCGACCGCCGTGCACGCATCTTTTGCCGTTTGGCCACGAGAAAACCCCCCCGCCCGGCCGACCGACCGAAAGCGCGACGCGCGTTCGACCGAACCGCCCCGTCGAGTCGAAGTTACATCGGCGGCTCGTAATTGAATTTTACGCCGAAATTCGGCGGGGCACAGGTCGAGTCGAGCCGGACGGTCGGCTCGGCGGCGCGAGCGGCCGCGGCGAACCGCACGGCCGGCCGACCGAGCGGCGCGGGACGACGTTGGAAGTCGGGCGGCTCATCGCCGGCGTGTGCCGAACGATTCGGTTCGAGGCCGGCCGTTCGGCACACGCGCCCGCACCTCCGAATTGGTCGTTAATTCCGGCGGCATCGATGATGGAGGAGCGGCTATTTGCGGCCGCTACACGTGCGGGTTCGTTCGAAAACAGCCCTCTCAATAATTCTTCACGGTGAGAGCTTCGAAGCACCAACCGAACGAACAAAACCGGCAGAGTAAAGAAACCAATTGCTGGGCGTGCAATTCCGAAATTAATCAAATGCGCTCACTTTACGAGTGCCCGGCCCCCGAGCCGAAGGACAATTGATGCGAGACGCTCGATTGAATCCACTCACACGAAACAACGGAGAAGAGAAGGCCGAAGGAAGCGGGAGAAAAGTAATCATTCGTTTAATGGATGAGTGACTTCTCGAGTACCTCGTCTTTTCTCCGCCGTCTTCAACGAGTTAATCGCGGGATACAAAGCAGAAGTCGGAGAATCGGCGAGCCTGAAGGAGTGGACCCAAAGTGCGGCCGCGTAATGCGAGGAAATCCGCCGCCGAATTGCACGTCCATTCAGCAGCTCACTTCGCGGCGCCGTTTTGCATCAAGTCGCTCGTTTTTACCCAACAAATGGGGTCGTGCCCCGAGGCGGTGGGGCGGCGAGGAAGGCCGGGCTAATCGTGATGTCGCGCCGGCCACCCGGACGAGCCGGCCGGCCGTTCAAAGGTCCCCACCAATCGTTTTTATGCGCGCAAGGGACTACAAAACGGCGTGGACTTTCATTTCCGCGTACGTCGTCCTCCCTTCGCCTGCTTTTTCCTTCCTTCTTCTGCTCTCCTGATTCGGCTTCTTGTACTCGCGGACGGAATACACGAGCGAATGGGTGGAGGTCATCGTTCTCGTCCCTCCTTTGCGCATCCACTTCACGTCAACCTCATGATGCCCGCGGCCAAAACGCCCGACCGTCCGAAAGGCGCCGTCGTTTGCAGCCGTCCGTCCCCCCACTCGTCGTTACTCATTTAGAGCCCGAATGTTTTCTCACTTTTGGCCGGACGGCTTTCGAGGTCAACGACGGCACGCGCGCGCGATGGAACAAGCCGCGCGTACCCGACGAAGAGATAAGAAGCGAGCGAGCAAGAAGAAAAAAACGCGGAAGGCGCGAGAATGGACGAGGATTTCGGCCGCCTCTCTTCCGCGACCTCACGCGCAGATTCCGACGGCCACAAGTCGCCTTCAACAGTTGGCGTCTCGCTTGCACTCGGCTGGCCGCCTTGACGACCCCTCCGAATGCACGTGTTCGCCGAATTCCCCGACGAAAGGCGAGAAGCGAGTGGACAGCGTAGAAAAAGACGTCTTTAACACGCAACCGGTAGTCGTGGTCAATAGAAGAATCGATTGTAAAGCTAACGAACCGGCTCCTGGCGTATCAATTGAAACGACTCGTAACGAAGAAAAGACGAATGGAGGCACAAGTTCGCAAATTCATCACGAATTCGAGCGAATAGAAAACTCGTGGCCCCGGTGCTTCGGTCGGGCCGCTGGAAAACCGCCTGCTATTACAATCCGGCCACGACTTCTTCCTTTAGCTCGTTCTTAAGACAAAACGAGCGAGGGGAACCGTTTGATTGTCCTCCCTCGACCGGCCGAACATCCCCGCTAACGGATTGGAATTTGCGGTCGGTCGGCCACAATTCAATTGTGCGACGTGCAGAAGAAGGCGGAGAAATCAAGCGGCAGAAACAAAAAGGACTCCGCCGACGAAATGAATCAACAGTCGGATGGTTGATGGGCGGCCCGACGGAATGCTGCGAATTCTTTCTGTCTCGACAGCTCAACGGGAGGAATCGAACGGGCCAAATGGAAACTAATTAGACAAAAAGCAACAAAAACAAACACGTTCGGGGGGTAAACACGTCGGATTTCGGTGATTGTAGACGCTGCAGTGATTCATTTTGCCGAACGAACGAAAGCGGAAGAAAAAGAAGACGAGTTCTCCGTTTATCACCCATCTAGTGAACGAACCCCCCTCATTGGATTGGAGTCGGCTCCACGTCAAGAACGAGGAAGCGGTTGACATCAGGCGAAATCCCGAGAAACCGAAACGCCCGCACGTGGAACAGAAGGAGAGAATGATTGTGGGCAAAATACCCGCGTGGGAATTGCCGGCGAGGAACACGGAGAGGCCGTCTGGTTCGAAATCCACCGACCGCAAGTGTCAATCAGCCGTCCGGGAAGCGTTTCCTCCGCTCACGAGTGACCTCAAAGAAGAAGGAGGAACTTCGAAACACTTCCGTTTGCCGCGAATAGTCCACGGAAATTAAAGTTCTCGGCTTCAGTGCAGCTCCGAGTGGTGGGCGGAGAAGGGCAATCGTACAAGCGAGTTCACGAATCGACGCTTCCCCGCCCGGACACTCGATCCGCCCCGCCGGCCCGCTTCCGCGCATGAATATCAGCTGTTTTTGTGGCCCGAAGCGTCCTGTCAACAACACCCGGCCGTGTCTGGAGTGGAGCGAAGGTCGAAAACGGAGAGCAAACAGTGCGCAGACGCAAGGGACGGCCCGAATGAGTGCCACTTGCGCGCTTACGCCCCTGCCTTCAATGTGAAGGAGACACTGTGAGCATTACGTCGACCGAAAGAAGACAGGTTGTGGCCACAAATCCAACGCGAGTAAAGAGTAGATTATGTTCTTTAATGAAGAGATGAGCCACGGGTTGATTGCAGCGATGAACGGGGGTCAACTAGGCAGAAAGGAAGAAAGAAGGAGGAAGTTTCTTTCGCCAATCCACGAATTCACTTCTCCAGAAAGGCGTAAACAACCTAGTTGGCCGTTTTCGTCTCCGCTCGCTCGCCCGCCCGCCGTCCGGCCGTTTCGTGCTCGAGGCCGTTTGGCTCGCGGAATGGGCGGCGGTAATTTCGCGCTCATTGGGCAGGTTCACGCATTCTTCCGCCCCGGCCGGCGGGCGCAGCGGCGTCAATTCGGGCCGCACTTTTAACGAGTGCGTAATTCCGCCGCGACCCCCCAACGTGCGTGGACGACCTCGCCGACCGAAGCGGGCGGATTCCGAGAAGCGGGCGAACGACCAGAAGTCCAAATACCAATCTCGCCGGGAATCACTGGAGGATTGGGGCGTGCTCGCTGTTGTTTGTGGTCCCTTTTTATTACCGGGCCGCGGTGAATGAAGCCACAAACAGAGCAACGGTTCCGAGAGGTTGGACTCAATCCAAACAACGCCTACACTGTCCAGTAATCCAACGGTCAACAACAAACAGACGATTCGAAGCGAACGAACAACCGTTGGACATCGAGCAACAGGCGAACTGGACGCGGAAGAACGTTCTCTCGCTTCTTCGGCCTTCGTCTAATGGAAATTCTATCCGATAAGATGGGGTCCGCGCAGGGCCCAACGAAACCCGCCAGGCGGCGCGTATTTGGGTCTAATTTCTGTGCTCCGAAAGCTCGTTAATTGATGCTCTTTTGGCGAATGGCGGCGGCGGGCGGTTGAAAGTCGATGCGGACGTTATTTCCGGCCGTCGACCGACTCAAATGCGGAACCCAATAATGAGCTTCGCTGAAACAATCTCCGCCTTCTAATTGATCCGAAAGTCTCGGGCGAAACATTCGCTGCTGATGCCAACGATAGACGCGAAAGAGTCTTCTTTATTCTGAATTTACACAAACCACCGCCAGTTTCTATGATCATTTACACAAAGAGGAGACAACAAACTGCATTTGGGATTAAAGAGAGGGGATCAAAGTGACTTGTGGCCTCTGGGATTGGCACCAAACGTCCTTCTACTGGTCGTCGAGCTTGCGCGACAGGTCCAGCTTGCGCTCCATCGGCAGGTTGTGCGGGTGCTTGAACTTGGAGTTGCGTTGTCGGTCGCCGGCCAGGCACTTGGAGATGGGCGAGAGGTTCACGTCGCTGGGCGACTGCACGTGGAACTCGAGCAGCGTCTTGCGCACGCGGTTGTACGCCGGAGTGCACGGAGCCTGAAGATCGACAAGGAATAAAAAAGAAAGAAGCGAGGTGCTCACCGGCTTTCCGTTCTCTCCAACCAGGCTGCGGGCAGCCTTCGTGGTCTCCGACTGCTCCTCGCCGTCCTCCATCGAGCTGTTGCACGCGTCGTTGGACTCGGGCGTTTGCGTGGGGTCGGTCTTCTCCGAGAAGTGGACACGACGGCCGTTCTCCGCCGACGCCATCTTCGAGTTCTGCAATCGGGATCATCGATTGAAATTCGTAGAAAGAAGAAGGTCTTTACGATCGGCGTGGTCGGCACAGGCGGCGTTTGTTCGTCGTGGATGATCGAAGAGTTGGGCGTGATGGAGCTCATTTTGGGTGGGAAACTGCAAAAAAGCGGAAATTAATCGGAAGAAATCAACACGATTATGAGCGACGCGCACGAGTCCACAAAATGACCGACCGACTGCCTCCTCGGCGGCGGTCACTCGGATTGTTTACGGGAAGAGCGCGACAGAACAAGCGACGCCCTCCAACCCACGCGTCCGCCCTTCGTGCCGGTCGGCTGATGAGGAAATCGAGTCCGCGAGGACCGGCAGCAATCCAATCGGCGAAAGGCGGAGGAACGCGAACCGCTTGAATTTTCGACCGCCCTTTCGGCGCCCCGTGCGGGTCCCGCCGCGGAGTTCTGGGCGGCCCGGGCGGAATGCCAGCGCGTGCCTCCGCCCCAACGCGCCCGACAGACGCGCTTTTGGGAAGAATCGCCGGGATTTTCCGCGCATTTCTTCCGATTTATTCGCGGATTTCGTTCTTAACGTCCACTCCGCTCACTAATCTCCGTTCTTTCAGGTCCATCAACACGAACGTCATGGGAAAGTCGAAGGTCGACCCCAAGCTGGAGCCGAAGGAGGAGCCCGAAGAGGAGATGGACGTCGACCTGAGCACCACGACGAGCACCGTCCGCGTGCCGGCCGTCGGCAAGGAGGAGTACGCGCGGCTCTGCGACGACCTGAACCCGATCGCGTCGCCGTTGGCCGGCCGCAAGACCGCCAAGAAGATCTACAAGCTGCTGCAGACGGCCAAGAGCGACAAGACGGCCATGCGCCAGGGCCTGTCCGAAGTGATGAAGGGCTTCCGCAAGAATGAGACCGGACTGATCGTCATGGCCGGTAAGTCTCCCCACTATTCAAGCCCTTGACTAACCCCCGCCTCTCGTTTGCAGGAGATACGTGGCCGGTGGACATGTGAGTTCGCATTTGCTCAGTTCTGTTCCTATTCCTTCGTTTCCAGGTACTCGCACATTCCGGGCATCTGCGAGGAGCGCGAAATTCCCTACCTGTTCACGCCGAGTCGCCGTCATCTCGGCCTTGCCGTCGGCTACACGCGCCCGATGATCGTCGTGTTGATTAAGCGCAAGGACGAGTACGGCGAGCTGTTCGACGAGATCGCCGAGACCGCCAAGGCGATGGACCTCGCGATTTGTTGATCTAAAGAGCGTAGAGGAGCTCCCACTCGATGCTCCCGCCCGCTTTTTGCAAGCGATTGTTGTTCTTTTGTATTTGTTGTTATGTTTGCCATTTATTCCGTTGAGTATTTGGAATAAAGCCGAAATTATTTGCCCCTGTTCATCGATCGGTGGAGAGGAAGAACTCGAGCAGAAGAAGGGATTTATTGGCGTCACGAGCAACTAGGCGAGAAGATCAACCAATCGAATTGGCATAAAACAAACGAAAAAGTGGACGTTCCCGAGTAGATGGCGGCATTTGCGTAGTGCGCACACACCCGTTTACTAGACGAAAGAAAACACGCGGATATGATTGAGGGTTGTGATCTGAGCAGAGGGTTCCATTGAGCCCTCCATTCGGCCGTCGGATCACCACAGCTCCCACGGCGGCTTGTTGAGCACCTCGCGGACGGATTTCATCGTCAGATTGAGCGGAATGTTGATGACCACGTAGTCGTCCTCGTAAAGGAAGTGTTGGCGGAATTGGCGGCTGAAATTCGAGCAGTCAGGACAAGAATAATAAACGGAGCAAAAGGAAACGAACCCGGAGACTCCCGGAAGGTAGGCGATCGGAATCCTCGCCTGTCGCCCCGTCCCATCCTCGATCATGTTGATAAAGCTGTCGGAGTTATTCTTCGAGTCCGTGACGATGGCGAAGGCGGCACCCGCTGCGTACGCATTCAGCGCCTTCTCCACGAACGAGCAATCTCTAAAACAATCCGAAGAAGTACGTCGGACGGCCGCATTCCCTTCCGCTTACCCTCGCTCGATCAACACCGCCTCGCCCTCTACTTGGTCGTAGTTTTTGAGCGGAGTGCACGCGTTTTCGGGCTCCGCGTAGTACAGGTACACGTTCTGAAGAAGGAAGGCAATAAAGAAAAAGCAAATGCGGAAACGAACGTGAACTTTCTTCGGAAAGATCGCCCCGATCGAGTAGGAGGGCGAGACTTCGTAGACGTATTTCAAGCTGTCCGGATGTTCGACCGAGAAAAAGAGCGAGTCTGAAAGCATGTTGATCAAATGGGAGCGAGAAAATCCAAAAGACGAACCGTAGGAAGTGATGGCCGGGATCCACAGACACAAACACGCAATCTGAAGCAGCGAACAAGCGATTCTTCTCGGGCGGTCGTTCATTCTCGGATTGGTCGACGAATCGAAGCGGGAGTTGTGGACATGACAACAGAATCGGGCCGCTGATTTGATCACTTGTCAGTGGAGATCCACAAACAACCAAATCCAGCCGCAAGCTGTTGATCAGAGCGGAAAGGAACTTTGAGCGGGAGTGTTTCCACAGCAGGCGTCTTGGCATTCCGTCCGGCGAGCAGCGTGGGGCGTCGCTTCGGCCGCCTTCTCCTTCGAGTTCTGCTGGAACTTCAGGTTTGCTTTTAAATCCAGTCACTCAGTCGATGTACCTCATGCCTCCCTCGTCCTTAGAGTAGCAAACGACCCCCTCGCTTGTGAATTTTTGTTCCCCTCTCACCTTTTTCAACGTCCCTTCATGATTAATGACTAGTACGATCGAAAGTCTGCCCGCAAATCTGCAGAATTCACCCAACATTCCCCCTCTAAATCACAACAACCGACCACCCGTCCCGTCCGCCCCCTCCCAGCCGTCCCCCGCATTTCCGCTCTCACGTCCGCCGTTTAGCTCCCACTCGCAAGCAGCGGGCGGCGCGAATCAACAACCCTTCCGTCCACTTTCGCACACTCACGCCTCGCACCCGCCCCGGCCCTCGCATCTCACGGGCACCGTTCAGAAGTGTCGCGAAGCGTCGGCCAATCTCCACGCCTCGATCAGTGCGCTCCTAACAGCGTAAGTGATCGGTTTCCCTTGACCTGTCAACTGATTTCCGTTCGTTTGCAGGGCCAGCGGTCGAAACAACGCCGCCGTTCAGCCGACTCTCCAAGGAAAGGCGAATCAACTGCGGACCGCCCTCGAGAACCTCCGCAACTCCGTCAACCAGCTGCCCGACATCGACGCGGACATTGAGGCGCAAATCCGAACGACCAGCGGCCTCCAGCGACGACTGCGCCTCAAAAATGAGTTCGTCCTCCGAACGCGACGACGACCGGCCGCAGAAATCGTCCCCGCCTGCGTCAACGGCGAGCGCAACGGAGCCCCCGCAGCCGCCGACGGTCCACTCAATGGCGGACTTGACGCCGGAGCAGCAGACGAAACTCCAGGACCTCCTCTCCTCACTTTCTCAGCCCCGAACGGCAGCGGCGACAAGCCCGCCGGATTCCCAAACGGGCAGTTCGCAGTCGACGGAGCCCAAAGATCCGAAGGTTCGTTCCGTCTTGCTTTGAATTCGATTGATTCTCCTCGTCCGTTTGCAGGAAACTAACGCCAACAATCGGAACGCGAATCGCCTGCTTTGCCTCAACTGCCGCAGCGTCGTGCTGGGCGACTCGTCCGGCGACTTTGTGCCCCAGCTGCCGATGGAGCTGCCCCACTTCAAGGTGCAGAAGGCGGGCGGCGGCGAAACGGAGAGCATCGCCGCGTGGTGGAAGGTGAACGACCTGATGGTCTTCGAGAACGTCGGCGTCACCAACAGCCACGACGGCCGCCGCTACCTGTGCTGCGCGGACTGCGATCTGGGCCCGATCGGCGTGCAAGTGGACGCCTTCTACTACCTGGCCGTGGACCGTCTGGCCGCCTGATCGACGACGAGCAGCTCCTCTTTCTTCATCTCCAGTCATATTTGTTCACTTCGCATCCTTTCTAATCCTTACAGCCATGTGCCTGCCCACTTCTCCGCAACACCTCCGCTCATCTAATCAATCTTGTTCTAATTCGTGAATAAACGATTGCCAGTCAGATCTGCTTGCTGCTGGACAAGAACTGTTGGTTTCTTGAGCTCTGAACGAGTCGATCGAACGCCGATTGGACCGGCCGCGACCGGCACGCTGCCCTTTTGGTCACCACAGAGCTGAAGTTGAAGAGGGCGTGGAAGAGATCGTTTGCTGGCCTGGGATCGTGGACGAGGAAATCTAGAGCAACGGAATGGTAGCCGGAACCACCCGCCTTAGTCAACGTCAAGAAACTCATCGTTCATGCTGCACTCTTCTTGTGCTTTTGCAGAACGAGGGAGAGTAGCGCGTAAACATAATCAGCCTAATGCAACGGACCAAAGTTCTCGGAAATTGACCGCAAATGACCACAAAGGAATGAATATTCATTTGTTTCGTCACGACCGAGAGGAGAAGTGGAGGCGGAGGATGGTGGAAGTGCTAGAGGCGGCATCAGTAGGTGATGAGAAGGAAAGAGATGGATTAGTTTCTCAATACGCTCGTTAATTCTCTATTTCTTTGTGATGAAACAACGGCTCTCAATGGCCGACTATTTAAAAAAAGGGCAACAACATCATGCGGTTTCTCAATCGTCTACTCTTCGCGCCACGTTTAACTCGACAGCGGAGAAGGATGCGGGTGCGAATGAGTCAGTCGACGTTTCGAACCCGACGGCGGCTCAATGTTTCGGTTGAGAGGCGCGAAACTGGCCGGTTTTGCGCCTCATTTGTTGCATCGGGTGTCGGCCGCCCTTGGGAGCCGACGGGTGGGCATTTACGAAATTTGTAGAAAGAAGGAAATGAGCCCTTTGTTCTGGCCGGCTTGTTTGGACTCTTCCCTCCTCCTTCCTTCTTCCTTTCTACGTCCATTGCCGTGGTGTGCAATGGGCGGGAGGGCACGTCGGACTGCATAATGCAGACCGTTTCCTCGACCATTCATTGTGTTCCCCGCGTGCACTCTTTAACGATCTCATTCACGCCTCGCAGTCTGCAGAAACCCCTCGACTTTTACGTGTCACTGCGGATGTTCTTTTGCTTGTTCCGAAGAAACAACCTCGTTGTTCGGAGAGAAGGCAGAGGTCACTCCAAAGGGGTGATTTCTTCATGTTCAGTGTTCTTCTAATGACTCACTGCTTGCGTTCTTCGGTTGGCCCAAATCCAATCCGCCGTCTCGCTTCCAAATTGCAATTGCGCGCACTCGTTCGTCGTGCGGCAAAATTGCAACAAATGCGGGCCGCGAGTAATCCAATTTGCGGCCATTGTGCTCGTCCTTGCGGCCGCCGAAGGCGTTTGGAATGATTGCGTGTGGTCGGGATTTTGGGCGGTGGATTCGCACATTCTGGAGTCCTCCACGCCTTCCGTTGGGCCGCTTTCAAGGCAACTGGTGGCGATACGAAGCGGTTGTTGGTTGGTGTCTGATTGTTTGTCGTTCGGTTCGTTCGTCTTCCGTCCGTTCGCCGATGACGCCGTTCCGCCGGGCGCGGAATTCGATTTCCGGCCGCTCAATCGCCGACCGGCCGGCTGCAATCAGCCGGGCGGAAGACAAACGAGCGTTCCGTTTCGCGGTTTTCGTTCCTCGTTGGCCTCGAAATTCAATCACGACGAGCCGGCGACATCGTTCGTTCGGCGGCCGCCAATTCGTTCGGAAGTCGTCGGTCGAGCGGAAGAAGCGGCGAATTCTTGCGGAAGTTCGCCTGTTGCGTTTCGTTCGGTCTGCTTTTCGTCGCTGTTCGGCTGGGTCGCTTATTAGAATCGTTTCATGTCCAGTTGCGCCTTCTTTCCTACCAATGAGGCTTAGTCTCCGTCTATTTCCTGCAAAACGAATCGAAAAGTTCCGCATTTGCATTCGATTTTATGCAAACCGCCCGGCCCGACTTCTCGAATGGCGGCTTCTTTTTCTTCTCGCCGCCTTGAAGTGTGTGCCGTGGTGGAATGGCCGTCCGTCCGTTCAATTCGGGGCGGATTTCTTGGGGGGGCCGGCGGGTGAGAGGAGGCGCCGATGGGTTTCGAATTTCCGCAACTCAAAAGCACGCCCCGATCATTCGGGCACAACCGCAACGTTTCGCCGCACGTGCTTTCGGGGGTGGGCGGCGGGGGATGGAGTTCGGGGATCGATCCCCGCATCGAAATGTTTCCGATTTTTACCGGCCTTCAACAAGTGCTTTCTAATCACTGCGATCCTCGTCGTTCCTTTTCCTTTCGGTTTGTTGACTTTTAAAGATCGTTAGGGGCCGCAAGCTCGACGTTCCGAAGTCGCCCTCTTCGCTCGACGACCACCAGAGGAATTTGGGGAGGCGCTGTTTGAGATTTTTGTTCGTTTTTGACTCGCCGCCTCGGCCGGACCGACAGTTTCGGTCGACGGGGCGCCGAAACGAGGCGGCGACCAGGGGGCCAAGGGGCATTTCCGGTCGGGCCGGAGGTCGCCGTCGGAGGCCGCACGAATCGCTGCTGGGGTCCCGGCCGGGCGAGGGCGCGAAAAAAGATGACTCGTCCTGCCTTCAGACGGCCATTGTTCAAGAAAGGAGGAGGGGGAAAGGGGGCGTGACCTCCACCACCACAAGTTTGCAGCAACCGTCGCCTTCCGGCGCGGCCTGTTCGAATCTGACCGCACCCCGAGGAATCGTCGGAGGTCGACCGACGGCCGTCTTGTTCGCGTCCTTTTTATTCATTCATCTTCCGCCAATCACTTCACAACATACGATTCGTGTCCGGACATTCTCGCTTCTAATTTCCAGCCTTTTTCTGTGTGCCGCAATCGGTTCTCTGCTGGTCGTCATTGCGGCGACCATTGGCCGCCGTCTTCATTCACTTCGCGACGACGTCCTTTGATTCGCGTAATGAGCGAAACGGGCGGGGGTTCGCAAGAAGCGGCGGCTTTCTTCGAGCGTTTGACGTTGATATTATGCTTTGCGTCTGGGAAAGTCGTGACTAAACCAATTGAAGATTGCTCGTTAGTGCGCTCATCGATTGACTTCTTGAACACTTTGGCATCGCCTCTCTATTGTGATTGCCTTACTCATCGATAATAGCCGTCTATTCACACGTTCTCTACGTCTTTTTCCAAAAGAATGAAGTGAAAGCGGCACGGCATCTTACGTGTGGTTTTTATAAACAAAACGGAGCTCCGTTTTTTTGCGACTTTTTGCGAAAGAAAGGAATGCGCGTTTGTTTACGTGCCGGTTTTTTGTTTAATCCCAACAAGCCTTCACGTTTTTCGTCTCGTAATAGAAGGAATGGTAACGAACAACAGCCAGCAGTTCATTCCTTTCTTTGGGGTTTGAATTGGGTGTCAAGCCATCGCCCCTTGTTTCCGAGCACTCCACCATTCACCATTCGTCTTCGTCATGTCGCCATAATCTCTTGCGGAATCTCTGACGTCGTTGAGTTCAAACTGCCGGTTGTCATCTGGGGGAAGTGCGAAACGGTGGATTGCGGGCGTGTTTTACAATCGAAATGACAGCCGTGTCCATTTGCTTCACACATGTTCGTGCAACAATGACGGGCTTCGAACGCAAATGCACGTGTTTCAGTCCCCTGCCTTTCAGACACCGCCGCCTAACGACCGTCTTCTTCGGCATGTCGGTTTAATTCGATGCTCGACCGCAAATCAACGGAAACCTCGGCCTAAACCACGAGCCCTTTCGCGCCCTCCTGTGGGCTCAATTTGAAACGCTTCGTTTACGAGTTTGTCGCCTTCTTCCGCATCGATTCGCAACGGGCACTTAAAAATTGGGCCACGCTTCGTTGTTCTTCCCGCACCGGACGAGCGGCCCGTGATTTCTGCAAGCGGAACGAAAACGACGACGAATCGCCGCCCTCCGCCGTTTCGCATGTCCATTCCCGAGTGGGCCTGTTCGCGGGTTTAAATGCCGAATGTGCGATCAATAGTCCACCTATTGGTCGTCCTCCTGATCGCCCACTCCTTTCTTTGTGCCGGTGAGCGGCCTACGAGCGTTCTGTTGACTCCTCGATCCGGTTGCTCGTTTCAGACGACGAAATCAAATGCTTCTGTGATCGCCTATCATGTCCGGGCTCATTGATGTGCAGCGGGAAATGGTGTTTGATTGGTATCAGCACGGACGGTAAGCAGCAGGAGCGATGGAAACAACGACCATCTACCCGTTGGAGTTGCAGGCGGCGCTGTTCGCATCGATCAGATTTGCGGCTGGGACGAGCGGGACCGGCCGATGGACTGCGCCAAGAACTGGGATCGGTGGGCAGAAGTTTGTGCTTGTAAGCGGGAGCACAGTTGGAACTGACGGTAATCCTTGCTGGATTCAGGCGACGAGCCCCTCTGCAACACGTTCGCCCACCTTCCGCTCCAACATGGACCAACAGTCCGCCCTTCAGGCCGCCGACAGTCTGCACTACAGCGGAGAACACGTGAGAAATGAAGGCACTTGAATGAAGGATCCCTCTGTGTTTGCAGAAGAAATACGGCAGCGGTTCGGAGACCAAATCCAAAGGATGGCATCAAGGCGGCAACGTGATCATCCTACTCGTCATCATCCCGCTGGTTGTGGGCGGGGCAGCCGTGTGCCTTGTGTTCATTAATTATCACTGCAAGATGTCCTGATTGACTCAATTCGAAAGGATCTTTAGGATTAGAGGTGTTCGTCGGTTTGTCTTTCCCTCTCCTTTGTCTTCTGCAAGATGCCAATTGTTTGTGTGAATAAACACTCTTAGAAGGTTGAGTCGTTGGCTTTATTTCTACACGTTTGATCGAGTGGCAATCAGAAAGAAAGAGAAGAGAAGCCGCTTGGCCAACGCCGTGAAGTTCTCGGTGGCCACCAGGTCGGCGGCACTCCTTCACGAGTTCGTTCGCGTCTTCGCCCACTGCAACGAAAGAAATCACTACTCAGGTTAGAAGGCAAATGCCCGCTCACCTCTCAACTGAGCATTCTGCTTGATCATTTGGTTCAGCGACTTCAGCGAGGAGATCAGATTGTCCCGCGCGTTCAGCAGAATCAATCGTTGAGTCACGCACTCCCGATTCAGAAGCGCCACCCGCACGTAGAGCTTCCGTGCACGGGCCAACTGGCGGGTGGCGAGCGCGTCTTCCGCCCGCACGACCGTCTCGCGAATGAAATTCAAGCGTTCCGTCCACTCGGTGGTCAGCTTGTCGTTCATCGCGTACAGGTCTTCCATCTGGAATGTGCCGTTTAATGAGTGGCCGATGCTGTTAGTCTCTTACCGAACCGATCAGTTTGTTCAATTCGGCCTGGTACTTGGGAAAGTTCGCCCGGAAGTTGAGCGTCTTGAGTTCCATGAAGAGGACCAGCGATTGGACGATCTCGCCCACCATGTTGATGTCGTTGTGTTTGATCGTCATCTGGAATGAGGCAGAAGCCAGGTAGAACCTAAGAGGTCGAGAGATGCTTACATGCCCGTTGTCGTTGATCCGCATGATCAACACTTCTTTCGTGTAGCAACAACGGAAGGCCACCGACCAGCCGCTTCCCGACAGGCTCTCCATGTGCCGCTGGAGGTCTTCTTCGGAGACGAGGAAGTTCTTTAGCACCCATCGGTTCAACTGCAAGCCCTTTCAATGAACCAAAGAATACCGAGAAGATCCTGCTTGCCGGATCCGCTCGGATGTTCGCTTCGATGTCGATGTGGCCTTCGGGTTCCTCCTTCTCCTCGGGATGGAAAACTTGAGTGCAGAAGCGGGGCAGCGGACGGTCGAATTCGAGAACTCGCAAGTGGGTGCTAACACGGTCTCGCCTTCATTTACAAGCGGCTACCTTCAATCCAAACACACCTGCCGGGCGCCCCAATGAACACCCGAATCAGAATTTCGGTCGCCGTGTTCTTGAGCGGCCGAATCAACGTGGTCAGCGAAGCGGTCTCCACGTTCGGGTGGCTGAACAAGGAAGGAAACGATGATCATACCAGGAGGCAAGGAGAAGCAATTACATGGCGTAGCACTCAGACGGGAAAGATCCCCTCGGCGAACATCAGCACGGCCTTGATCGGAATGCTGTTCGTCACCCGGATGTGTAGCAGCAAGCCCCGATCCATGGTCAACTCCAGCGTGCACTCCATTTGGGTGTCGGCCGGAATGCCCGGCTGATTCGAATCGCTCCGATCGGCGGCCTCGTAGTTCTTCAGCTCTTCCATCAGGTTGTGCTTCCGCTGCCCGTACTCGTGCAGAATGGCCGTCGTTTGGTCCTGCTCGTCCTCGTCCGGATTCAACGCGACTCCGCGAACTGCAAACACGCGCGGCGAGTGCCGATTCCTTTCTGTTGCTGGATTGAGTACTTTTTCCGTTGTAGTAGGCCAACATCAACTGTTTGGCGCCCGTCTGCTGGACGTCCGCCGCGAAGACGGCCGCCACTTCGCCGTCCAGCTGAGTTTTGCGGTAGTTTTCGCCGTTCTCCACGTTCCGCACGTCGATCTGCAAGCAGGAGGGATAGAAATGATTGCTCTTCGTTCTATTCTTTCCCTCACTTTTCCGTTGTGCCAAACACACGTGAGAGCGAGCGAACCGTTGGGTTGTTCGGGGAAGAGAACCAGGGCGCAGATCTGATGCTTCGTCTTCACTCGCCACAAGTCGCTCCCACTTGCGGTAGATTCCGATCACGCCGTTCGAGAGGCCGAAAGCGAAGATGCCCGTTTGGATGGTGCACAACACGACGGTCGGATCGCCTTCGACGATCTCTCGTTGCAAGGAGGCGTTCTTGAGGACCTTCATTTCGCTTCCACTCGTCCCAACGATCAGCTGCAAGCAGGAAATGAACAGAAGCCTCCACATCCACTCACTTCGTTGTGCCCGTCGCTGTCGATGTCACAAATGGTCATCGCGTTCACGTCGTCGCCCAACGTCGTCCAGTAGACGTCCTCGCCCTTTGCGTTGATGCCCCAAATGGTCGTCCCGCAGCCACAAACCACCAGCTGCTCGTTGAACTCGTCGATCATCCCGATCTGAACACTCGCATCCGAGAGGAGGACAAGACGGAAAGAAGACGAACCAAAATGACGTTGATTCCCTCGGGCATGTCCTTGTGGAAGATCGTCTTGTTGTTGTAGACGTCGAACATCAGCAAACTCTTCTCCGTCCCGACCACCACGTGGTCGTAGTCGCCGTCCTTCGGTCGGAACACGTTCAGCGCGGTGATCGGTTCGTTCACATGGAAGATGGACTCTAAACGGAGGGGAAATAAACGAACAGGTGGGGGGAATACCTGAGTTCTGAATGACGATCTTGCTCGAACTCGTCCCCGCAACCATCTTCTCGCGCTCCGACTGATCGAAGCGGCCGACCGTGCACGAATTGCGGGCGATCCGGTGATTGAACGAATAATTGAGCACTTCCTTCAGCGATCCCCGCATCTTGATTCAATTGGGAGCCGCAAAGACGCTCAAGAATTCGACTCTTCACCTCGAATTCACTCGAAAAGCGAAATCCAGCGGTCGTCATGACGACTCGCGGCAAAACGACGTCGTTAGGCGGATCGTTTCGAAGTGTACCGAAGTAAAGTTTAATGGGCGCTCTTTTCATCGGTTGTAGAAGGCTCGAACTTCAACTAGACAGGGCATTCTTTCCTTTCGATCATGCTCCGTTGCCCACGAGCCGCTGTCCATTGTCTTCTTACATTAAGCGGTGGATATATTTTGTTTCGTAGTTATGATCCAAACGTTTGTTGTAACGCGCGTTTATTTTCGAAGACTAGCAGGAAACCACAACGTTTTCGTCTTCAGAAAGAACAACCGAACGGTAAACAAACGGCCGGCCTCACGTGCTTCCTCCTTCGCCCCGCCGACGAGCCCTGCGAATCACGTGCGGCCGCCCGCCGCTTGCACGAGGCTTGCCGAGAGGGCGGCGGTTGGACCGAAGGTCGACAGGTTTTTCTGTTTTCTTCTTTCGGTCCCACACTTCACGATCAGCAAGTTCCTTTCGAACGGCCATCTCCAACCATCAACGTGATGATACTTTTTTTTATTACTGCGTCATCACCATAAAGCAACCAAATAGACACATCAAATGGGCATTTCTCGTTCCAATACAAAACCAAATACAACTCCTAAAGCCCAAATCACGACCGAAATCAAAGTAAAACAAAAGGATTGCGTCTAGCCGGTCGACATCGCGAGAAGATCAATTATACCCCTATGACTGAGATTAAGCATTTCCTTGCACGAAGCGAACACCAGAGACTGGAACCAATCGACGTAAGTCGCGAGTGAGAAAGGAGGCATCGCGAAGGGAGGTGATGAGGGGAACTACGGAAAGAACGAACAACACTCGATTACTTCGCGTAGTCCCGCATAGACCCCAATGACTAGTGAGCGATTCCGGGACAAGGAGTGGCTTGAAAGAGAGAGGAGGGAAGGGGGAAACAAGAACACACGGACTTATTTACAACAACGAACCATTTTTACACACGGGAAGGAAACGAGGGGGCGGGGGGAGGGATGCGTGGATTATTTCGTTGGCTGTTAGCAAGAAACGATCCTCGACGGGCCGCTCAGATCGAGGGCGGCGGCGACGGCGTGGGCGTGAGGGGCCGAGGTCGAGCTCGCCCTGGTACTCGAGGTCGAACTCGATGTCCTGGATGAACGCCAGGTCGTACTCGTCGAAGCCGAGCTCCGCGTCGAGGTCGACGTCCTCGCCGGACGAGTCCGTCTCCCACAGCTCCAGCGAGCGCTCCACGTCGTGCGCCCACGAGAGGCGCACGTTCGCGCAGCCAGTGGAGGTCGTCGATCGAGATCTCCATCGACTCGTCGAGGTTGGTGCTCGGGCGGCGACGACGGCGCGGCGCTCCCGCCTGCACGATGCGGCCGTCGGGCAGCTGGTGCTTGTACTGAAAGCGAGCAGCGGAGTCCAACAAATGAATGGGAGGGGGAAGGACTCACGAAGCACTTGTTGCCGAACGGGCAGTCGTCCACGTTGCCCTGGCGCATGTACTTGCAGACCTTCTCCTTCATGTTCTTGATGTACGTGTCGATGAGCTGCTTCTTCTCCTCCGGCTCCTCCACCCAGAAGGCCGACGGAATGACGAAGTCGCTCACGATGCGGCACTCGGGACACGAACTGAAAGGGAAAGCAAGGGATAAGCGGAATAGAAGAAAGCGGGCAAAGAACTCACCGAGTGGTCTTGCGGTTCACCGTGCCGGTCGTTTTGCGCCACGAGCGGATGCACTGGAGGCAGTACGAGTGCTTGCAGTTGTTCAGGATCCCGAACCGCTGCGCCTGCTGGTGGATGTTCTCCATGCAGATCCCGCACTGCTTCTCGGCGGACAGCTGGTTGGCGAACGCGCGGGCCATCTCCTTCTCGTGCTCCTCCAGGCACTCCCGCTTGTGCACCGCGCGGTAGAAGCCGTTGGTCGGGTGCAGGATGTAGCGATCGCACATGTCGCACTTGTCGCCGTGCACGAGCATGCAGCCCTCCTCTGCAAATGAGAACGATGGAAGGATGCAATCGAAAGGAAGGCCTACCGTTGCACTCGCCCTCCGCCTCGAAGTAGGGGCACATCATGTTCCGGCACGCCATCCTTGACGTCGATGGAGTTCGCCTGCGTGCACTTGAGCGAGCGCCTGGTTCGCCGCCTGATTGGCCAGCATCAGCGGGACGAACGGCTTCGCGTTGGGCGACAGGACGAACTTCTTGCGCGGCATTCCCGCGGCGCCCACGTTGGGATTGCGCGTCGGCGTCCACTGCTGGCCCGCGTTGAAGGGCGTGTTCATGCCCACGTACATGAGCGGCTGGACGGGCGGGATGGGATGATCCTGCAAATCGTGAGCGAAGCAATAAACGAAAGAACGGAATGGGGACTCACTCCCTGCGTGACGGCGTGGTAGGCCTCCATGAAGGCGCGGCCTCATGTCCGGATGTCCGTACCTGAATATTCGAATCGATTGGATGTGAAGAAGAAGTGGGCTGGAGAACTCACCAGCAGCTGTACCCGTAGCGGCAGTAGCCGTTCAGGAAGTGGCGGCACGTGTACTCGGGCAGGCCGGGCAGGTGGCCGTACGAACAGGCGGGGTCCGCGCACCGGCCGTTCGCCAGGTTGCGGCAGAACCGCTGACGTTCCATGTGTTCTTGTAGCCGGCTGAAAGCGGACGTGATAAGACGGACGGAAGACCCGCACAATCTAATCAAAACATTGAGAAATCCCGCCCGAATTCCGCGTGGTAAACAAATCGACAGGCGAGCGGAGCGGGAAGACGGCGGAAAACTCCAGAAATTCGGAGGTTTTGCGGCCGAAAATCCGAAGGTTTCGATTGGTGTGCGAAGGGTAACGATGAAGTTCGAGGAAATCACATGAGAAGAGCGGATTTTCAATCCACTCGCTCGCATGTTCGTTTTAATTTCCGCCCGCAGACATTTTGGGGCCACACGCAGCGGATAGCCGAATTTGTCGGCTGTCTGGCCGCTTTTCCGTCCACGAACTCGCCATCCAGCCCGCGCTTCCCGCCGATCGCGAGGATGAACCCGAGGGAAGGGAGGAAACCCACCTACGAGATTGCCGAACGATCTTCCCCCAGCGAGCACTCGATCACTTCACTCGATTCCGCGGAAAATGACGACGCAAAACGTGATCACACGCCGCCGACCAGCAGCCTTCCGTGCGCCGAGCAGGCGGCTCGTCGGGGTCCCGCCGCGAATCCGCCTGCCAATTCGCCGTGGCGTTCCACCGCCCGCAGAGCGACAGGCGGCGAGCTTTGGGCGGCAGATAAGATGGGCAAGAGGAAGGAAATGGAGCCCTTTGAAGAGGATTAAGATTTCTCCACACAACTATACGATTACGAGCATTCCTTCCGGCTTCGATCGACATCATGATTTCATCTGGAGTGCTGTTGGATGTCCGCATTACGTCCGGCGGCCGCTCGTCGCTCGAGCTTTCGGCTGCAGCTGACGTTGGGCTTTGCGGTCGATCCGCTCGCCGACTCGTCGGCTTTCCGCTTAGCAACCGCAAGGGCGCGTTGGGAATCGAAACCACGGGTAACCGCGTCGAATTCCGAGCATTCCGAACGAAATCGTGGCCATTCGCGAGCGAGAATCGTGAACATCGCCGCTTTTATTCGTTTGTTCCTTGATTTTAGGCGAGGAAACGCGGCTCGTCGATGAGTCCGATTGCTCCGGCCAATGGGCACGCGAACGGCGAGCTGAGGGACCGGCGGGACGACTCCGCTCTTGCCCAAGAACCCTCGACTTCGGCCGTCGATCCGTCGAGCGATGAGGAGTCGACCGCCCAGTCGAATCCGCCGCCGTCCCAACGGCCGTTCGGCGTGTCGGAGGCGCCCGACTGGCCGTCCTTCCTCGTGGAGAACGAGCGGGACGTCGGGCGGCCGCTTCTCCGACGTCTCTTCCATTGGGGCCCGCTGTTGGCGATGGGAATCACGACAACAGTGAGTGCCCTTCTTCCTCGTCAATTTCTTTCAATTTCCTTTCGAATTCAGATCGGACTCACGACGACGATCGAGCACTTGGACCACTGGCCGATCACCCAGCCGCTCGCACTGCTCAATCTGAGCGTCTTCCTGTTCTTCAACTACGGCGTCTTCTACAACCTCATCCGGGCCTCGTACGTGGGCGGCGGCTACGTGACGCGCGGCTGGCGGCCCCCGAATCAAGCGGACACTCGACGGCTTCAGTACTGCGCGACCTGTGAGGGCTTCAAGGCGCCCCGCAGCCACCACTGCAGCAAATGCGGGCGCTGCGTGATGAAAATGGATCATCATTGCCGTACGTTTCTTCCGGACTCCAATCTTCTTCTTATTCGTGGCTTGTTTGCAGCGTGGATCAACAACTGCGTCGGTCACCGAAATCAAGTGTTCTTCATCCGATTCCTGGCCTCCGCGGTGGCCGGCTGCCTTCACGCTCTGATGATGTTGAGCGTGATTCTCTACCACACCTTCTCCGTGGTATGTTCCTTCCAAAATCTTCTTTATTCGCGTTGGAATGCTTTCCAGTTGTTCGCCGCCCGACATCAACGACGAGATCGCCTGTCGCCGTACATGATCCGCTCGGCGACGGAGTTCATCTTCGTCCTCCTGTCCGTCAGCTTCGCCATCGGCGTCGTGATTGCGGTCGGCGTTCTCCTGTACACGCAGGTGATGATCGCCGTTCGGAACAAGACGGCAATCGAGGACTACATCTGTGAGTTTCCCCTCTTCTATGTCCTTTCTATTGCCCGCTCGTGATCTTCAGGCTCGAAAGCGCACTACCGAGAGCGGGAGCAACGGCGAAGAGTTCGTCTTCCCCTACGATTTGGGTTGGCGGCGGAATCTGCGCGAAGTTTTCCCCAAGTGGACGACTTCGTTCGCAAAGGGCAACGGAATCTGGTGGCCGGTACGCGACGACTGCTCTCAATTCACTCTTTCCTGTAAGCTTTCGTTCTTTTTTCGTCGTGTTTGATTTGCATTCGGGTGTTTGCAGGAGGAGCAGATCATTCAGAAGACGAACAAGCGGTACTCCGCCCGCGTGTTCGACATCGTCCAGTCGAATCCCGGCGGCATGCTCGGCGCGCGGAAGGCCGGACTGAAGGCGTTGGTCTGCCAGCCCTGCTCGGACGAGGCGCGCATTCCCGTGCGGGCGGGCGAGTCGTACGCCGTCACGCGGGCCAACAAGCGCTGGTTCTACGGACAACGGTTGATGCGGCCGACCCACGAGGACGAGCAGGAGGTCGCGAACAACGCCGACGAGATCCACGGCCCCTTCAGCGCGAATCCCTACGCCGATCGGGCGAATCGCGACCAACGATCGCTGAAGCAGGCCCTGGAGCCGCGCGGATGGTTCCCGCGTGCCTTCGCCGTCCCCCGACCTCGCCCACGACCAAACGAGTCCCAAGAGCACAGCAGCTGAAGCTCTGCCCACTGATCGCTTCTCCTTCCGTCTTCTTTGTCGAATCATCCAGTAGTTTGCAGTCATTTCTTGTTTCAATTGCTAGTCACGATCTTCTTTTGTTTAATCGCTCCCAAATTTCGCTATTTTTGATCCCAGATTCCAACATATCAGTCATTCGTTGTACCATCTCACAATAAACAATCACGCGAACAAGTCGAGGGGGCTAATGAAGGTGATGGGACTTGCGGCATCCACCCGGCTTTTCCTTTCTAATTATTAATGACAAGCAGCTGCGTCGGCCCAAGTACGCGAAACGCCCGGAATAAACGTCAATCGACTTCTCGTTTCTTCAATCACAAATGAGTACAGACAGCATGCACGTGAAACAAATGGTTAGAGGCTTTAATTCAATAAACGTTCCGCGTGTTAAACGATTCGCATACTCGCATCAGCTTCTTGCGGATTTCGTCCTGATATTTGCCCGAGGCGCTGGCCCCGATAATGTCCACGTCGAATCCGTTCTCCTGCAAAAAGAATCAAGATGAAAGACGGATGAGGGATGATCGCCTACCAGGTTGATCTCTCCGACCTCGTCGGTGTCCCGACGGACACGCTCGGGCCGCACCGCCCGCAGCTTCTGATCGGGCGGCGAATTTCCCGTCGCCGTCCACGTCCGACGAAACGGGCACGCTCTCGAAGGCGGCGGTCGTCAGCCGCTTTCTCCGGCGCTCGCTGGGTGTCGGGCGGCGGCACGGCGTAGCAAACGAGCTTCGGCTTGGGCTTTGGCCGGTACAACAGGAGGGCGTCGACGGCCAACAGACAGCACGTGATCAACAGAAGCGTTCGCATGATTCCTGAACGAAAGGACAACAATCGAACGAATTGTAGTGGAAACACGGCAGTTTTAAAGAAAACACAAAGCGGAGTGAACTCAACGATCAACACTCGCTCGCGCAAAACACCCGTCCGCTCGCGACGGCAGACGTCTCTTCCGTCACGCCAAACGAACTCGAAGAATCGGGCCGCGCGAAATGTGATCGTCATTCGTCGGTTTGCACGTCAAAATATGAACGCGAGCGGGAAGTGAAGAGGAAGAAGCGAAGGTGTGACAATCGAAACCCGCCCGCCGTTCGCCGAGTCCAAAAGAACGCGCTCCCGCTGGCATTCGCGCACACGCCGCACGGCGCCGGACCGTCCGTTCGCTCCTCCGGTGGCGGTCAGCTGCTTCCTTCCGCCTCCCGAACGAAGCGGGCTGCAAATTTTGAAACGAAATCGGGAGCTGACCCGCGGAATGAATGATCGAAGTGTCAGGTTGCTACGAAAGAGCGTGCATTCGAAAGAAATTACTCGATGGAAATTTCCCACACGCCTGCTCGCCAATCGATCGTTCACTCGACGTCAAGCGAGGGCACGCGCTTCCCGAAACGGCCGTCAGATGATCCGTTGACTCGAAGTGTTCGCCGAGTGCTGGGAAGGAAGCGGGAACGAAGCGGACGTCACGAACTTCCGCCCTGTCATCTGCGGATCACCAGTCAAAGCGTGCACGCGCGACGCGCGGCGATCAAAAGTTCAACATCTCCCACATCACTTCCTTCCTTTTCTTCTAGCTTCTTGCTGTAAACACGACGATTCCTTGAACGAACGCCAGTTCTTTCCTGCTCGTGAGTGGGTGATCATGCCGGCGGTCAATCAAACGAGAACGCTAACCACCCGCTCCTGTTTTAGTTTTTTTTGAAGAAAGGAATTTTAGCGTGCAGGTTTCATTATTGTCTTTATCGTTGTCCAAATGACTGGAGTGACTCAGTTCACCGGCTTCAGAAGAAACCGCACTGTTCTTTCTTTTACCCCTAACCCTCCCAACCAAAACTTCAGCACCGAATAACCTGGAGCAGAACACGACAAGGAACCGGAAGCGAGCCGAAGCGTTGAACAATGGCGGCAAAAAGAAAGAGTTTGATCGTTGGACTCATTCTCGTTGTCGCTCAAGGATGGCCATCGGCAGAGAAAAAGACCTCTGGACGGGAACAGACGGTTGAACCCAACGACCGTCCGATTAGAAACGGCGCGCACCGGGCGGCCTAACGAAGCGTGATTAGAATCACGATGTCCCGGCCCCCCCCCCCCCCCCACGCCGGGCCTTGGAGGAAATCCACAAAAGACGAAACGAACGGATGGCCCCCCCTCAATCAAAAAGTCGACCGCTCTATTGCCAAGCGATTCAAACAAGCAATGGGCCTTTTGGTATGCAACACGATGAGCAATCTTGCGAAGTGCCTTCTAGCGCGCTCAAACTGTCTTTCCGTTCTGCCCCTCCATCGCCCTGTCGACCGCGGCCCCCCCCGGAACAGTGGCAGGCGGACAAAAACCCTTTGTAACCATTGAACCGTAATGAAGTTCGCCGCTACTTGTCCATTCAAAATGCGGGCCAATAGCGGAAGTCCATCGGCTCTATACAAAGCCCGTTAGCAAGAGGTATTTCTTATTTGCATTCCGATATTTTCGATGGGCCAGCCGGCAGGATGAATTCCTCACGTTTTTCTTATGCGCGCGCCAAGACGGTCGCGGATGACGCATCCAGCGGTCAGCAGTCGGGAAAACGGGGGGCCGAGCGGGTGGGTCGTTTGTAGCCGCGGGCGTGGTCTCCGTTGCGCTCTCGGGATGATTCAGAGGGCCCGAGCGA
This sequence comes from Aphelenchoides fujianensis, assembly GCA_024699865.1. Lineage (NCBI taxonomy): Eukaryota > Metazoa > Nematoda > Chromadorea > Rhabditida > Aphelenchoididae > Aphelenchoides > Aphelenchoides fujianensis. The sequence goes on from JAMPIO010000321.1 coordinate 87,603, forward strand.
CCGGCGGCGGCAGAAGGAGGGCGACCGTTGGAATATCGATCGAACTGCGAGCATTTTGGTGATTTGCGCTGCGTCCATTTCCGCGTCGTGATTCCCGCCCCGCCCGCCCGCTCGACCCGCTTGGTATTTCCGCATTCGGAATGCGCGTGTTGGCCTTTCCGCCGGAGTCGACGGTTGAACTCTGGGCCACGGGCACTCACTCCGCTCATCAATCGATTGCATTCTGTAGTTTCGTCTTGTTCGTACACGCATTGCTTCTCGGCTTCTGTCAGTCGGCGAGCTTGTGTCCACTTGATGGGTCGGTTGCACGCGTAGACGGGCGGTTCGTGGTCGCTTGAAGAGGCGGCGAACGGGACGAGGAGAGCGGGGCGGAGTTCACGTATGCGAAATGCAACGCAATCCCAACCTCTCCAAAGCCGCTCGCGCAAGCCGCCGGCCTTGTGACTCCCGTGCGGCCCGACCGCCGCCGCCGGCAGGTTGGTCGCGCGGTTTTTGCGCGCGTTGCGAGTCATTGCGTTTGTCAGTCGGCTGGTCGGCCGTCGTGGGCATTTGTTTGTGTTGCTGGATGCACGAACGAGCCGCCGCTCGAAGGGGCCGCGCGACTCGACGCAACTTTCCCGCGCTCTCTTGCCCGTCTTTCTCGGCTTCTCGTTCTTCTGCTGCCGCCTCGCATTCAACACGCGAACTCGCAACGAAGCGGAGCGAGCGAGCGGCCACACGTGAAGCGAACATGACTGCTCGGTTGGCCGCGAGCAGACAAGCGAGTCGACCGTCGAGTCTTCACGTTTTTATCCTCTTGACCGGAAGGTCAGTAATTGCGCAAACAGCCGCCTCGCTCAACTGACTGACCGCCCGCCGGCTCGGGATCACGTAAGTGGGCGGCGAGTAGAAAGAAGACGAGCGGCGGACGGTTTAAGCGTTACAGCGCGTGCTCTTCTTCGAGCAAGCATTCCCGCCGCCGGCTTTTAAGCCGCCCGCCTTTCAATTTGCGCGTCCGAGCGGTCCGAACCGTCCGATTGAACTCAAACGGTTTTGTTTCGATGGCTCCGCCCCGTTATCCCTCGCTCGGCTTGCCGCTCCGACCGGCTTTCCGCCCGCGTGTGGCTCCGCAAATCCCCGCGAGCTTGTGCTGGTGCACAACCACCTCGTTTTACGTCTTGATTGAACGAATTCCGTCCGTCCGCTATGCTCCCCTCTCCTCCTCCTCCCGCCCGTCTTGACACCTTCGACCTTAAGCCTCCAATGGAAATCTTCGCGTTTGACTCGCCGTCCGGTTTGAAATTGGCGGTGGGCGTGAAGCGATCGATCGGGTTACATCGCTTGCTTCGTGCATTCGCGGTTTGTCCTGCGGGTTTGCAAACTTGCGGACGGGTGCGAAGAGACGAGTCGTTTGTTCGTCCCCTCCACTCGACCTCCTCACTTCCTGCTATTCGATCGATGAGCAATCGAAGAGGCTCACTTCTTTTGGGTTGCTGATGTGAAATCCAGGCTTCATTCCTTCTTTCCTGAACTGTCCTTCAAAGTGGTTCTTGTTCGACCTATCTAACGAATGATCGAAAGGTTGTAAACAGCCGTCCACACAACCCAACTGCTCTCTCTTCAACTCACTTCCTCTGCTTGCTTCAAACACTCACTTTCCTTCTTATCAGCCGGCAGTGCTGGCGGCAGGCAGAAGTTTTGCCCTCAACTCGAAAGGACGACCAGAGGCAGCGGCCATCGAAAGGAGAAGTCGTGTTTTGAAGTCGACCTGCTTCTTTTTACCCCACTTTTCAACCATGTGTCGATCAAGACGATTAGGGGAACAAGCAATGAATGTAAAGAGCTTGAATGGTCAAGCGCAGAAGAATCACGGATTTCCGAGTTTTTTTTCCGTCGTCTTGCTCAGTGTTTATGTCCGTGCGCACTCACGTGTGTTTTCGCGGATGTTCTTTTGATTTCTTTCGTTTCTTGCCAAACTCCCGACTTCTTGCCGCCCGATCGTCTCCGTTCGCTCGCGGCCGCCTCGCTTCTTCGCTCACGTGTTTACACACGAGCCGCATTCCATCCGCTCGATTCATGATTCCGCCGAGTCGTTTGCGGACGTTTTCCGTCTTGCTGCTGGCCGCCTCGGCTTTCGGTTCCCGCCGATTTCTTTCGTTGGACGGGATATTCGCGCTGTGCAGGGGATCGATCTCGTGATGAATTAAGCAGCAGTTCGTCTTCAAGTGGCTGGAGCGGCTATCCTTTTGACCTTTGGATGTGCTCTACAATCACTCGCTGAATCGCGTCTATTTGCTTCTTTGCGTGCTCCATCTGTTCGCCGCATTACCTTTGGTTCTTTCAGCTTGGCCGACTGCATGCGCTCGTCGTTGGTTAGCCGAACGATTCCGTCTTGAAGTTGTGTTCGCTTGGGTTTGATTGAATTTCTCGAAAGACGACTCGTTCCGAACCTGGTTGACCACTTCGATCGTCCACTCCCTCCGCCGTCGTTGTCATGGCGTACGGATCGAAATACTACGACTACCAGGCAAGTCCACTTGTTTCTCATTTTCCTCCAACCACTCGTTCACGTCCCGTTCTCCTTTTTTCGTTGCCCGTTCATACTCGAAAATGCAGGATGGAATTTCAGGTAGCGATCATATTCGCCATCCTGCTCGTGGCCATCATCATTCTCGCCGCTTTCGTCGTCGGCATCTACTACTTGGTCGTTGCACCGGTGAGTTCAACCACGAGGGACTAAAGGCTCTTTACAATAGACAAGAGCATCAGGGATCCTATCCAATCATTCTTTTCTGTCACAAGCAACTTTTAATCAAATCCGAGACGTGAAGAGTTCAATTCCTTTTCCAATCCTCGATGTGCAAGGCCGACCGCAACGAAATGCTTTCCGTTTCGGTGCGTGTAATCGTTTTTGTCGATAAGATTGCGGTCGGCCGGCCGCTCGCCGCGGGACCCAAGGCGGAATTCTTGCGGCCGCGTCTTCGTCGTCTCGCGATCGAAGCGGCCGGCCGCGGGCGGTGCGGCCCGATGGCGCAATCGTGCTTGAGCCACGCGAGCGTTTCCGTCGCGTCCACTCGAAGTGACGCCCGGCCGGTCATCTGCGAAGCGGCCGGGCGAGCGGGCGGCCGCCGACGGTCTTCGCGTTTGAATTTCAAGCCCGGCGGCGGCGGCGATTGAGGTCGCGACGGTGCGGAAATAAACGAGGCAGCGCATACCTTCGGCAAACATCGCCCCGCCGCCGCCTCGCTCGCCCGCCCGAACCAAGAATGGCGGACAACCGGTCAGGAAATGCAAAGAGAAGACGGCGGAAAGCAGAAGAGTTTTCCGTCAATCTGCGGATTGCGCCTACAATCATCAAACATTCACGGTTCTTGTACGCTGTAATTAGATTACAAGAACAGACTTGGAACAGAAATGAGAGCTATTCCGTAGACATCGATGCATCTCCGATTGTTTAGGCCTCGAACCAAGAAGGCCGGAACGGGCGGTCCCCGCACACGAACGCCCGTCAGTGCCGTGCCCACCACTCGAACGGCGTGGCAGCCGGCGCCCCAGCCGATCCAACAGCCTCCCACCCCCTACTCGCCGAACGACCTCCAACGACAGCTTCCGCAAGAGTAGGCCTGGGAATCAATGCAGATCGTTGACGGGTGAATTGAAGATACTCGTACGATCCCCGACTCGTGAGCACGCAGCCCGGCTACGTCCAACAGCCGCTCGTCCAAAACTACAACCCGGGCGAGTTCTCCGGAGCGAAAGTGCGCGAGCTGCAGCCGGAGTACGTGTACCAGCAGGTTCGTGATGTACGTGTTTGACGGTTCACTTTTCTCTGCAATCAACGCTCTGATCAGCAGAGTGAACACAACTGAATGAACGTCAATTGCAGGGCCCGGTCACTTGGACGAGCAGCCAGCAAGTGCACGAGACCGGCTATCCGATCAGCCCCGTCCAGCAGGTGCACGCGAACACGGCCTCTGCCTACCACATGTCTTCGGTTTGATCCCTCGCCTCCACGAACAGCAGCCAGCCAGCAGTCGGCCATTTCTCTTCGTTGTTTTCGATTTGCTCATTCAGGTTTGGTTTACGCAAAACTCTCGTCTTCTTTCTTGTTAGATTTCGAAAGTAGTTGGTTTGTTTCGATGTTTGTTGACCTGCTTTGTGCCTCTCGTTCGTTTGTGTCTTCTTAATGCTCCGCTACTCTCATATTTTGTCCTGCCATTTCACTTCGACTTCTAATTAACGTCCATGGTGATTCGTAATCGTTTATTATTGTTTTAAATAAGAACCTCTCGCCGGCCAAGTGCAACCGACCGCTTTTGTTCGAAAACCTCCGCCCGTTTCGCCTCCGGATTGCCGTCTTACGAACACATCTTATATGCGTCTTGTATATTCCTTGTGGTTTGTTTCGCTGCAAATGATTGGATTGAATCGTTTAAATAAATGAGTACTTATTTCGGGCTTCGATTGAAATCAATTGGAAGCGAAGAGAACGAAGAAATCAGCTGTCCGAAAGCACGTGCTCGCTTTCGTCTGCTGGGTTGGAATCGAGCAGACGAGAGGAAGAGCCGGCCCGAATGATAAGACTCATCTTTCCAACGGCCGACACGAGCCGACGGGCGGGAAGCGGGCGTTGGGCAAACGAAAGGAACTCAAATCAAACATCTCCGCTCCGTTGGGGATCGTTCGATTTCGCCCGTCGGGATGAGTCACCTACGAACGACAAGCGAACGGTGAAGAGGTCGTGGGGATGTTCGTTAATTTGTTTGATGCATTGGAATGTTTCGCTTCATCCGTCATTCCTTCCTGCTTGACCCCTGACCTTTCCGTTCATCCGTTGCGCAATTTGCGGATTTCCGCGCCCGTTTTTTCCGCGAATGACGACACGAATTTCCGCCCAAAAGAAGCGCCGCTTTCCGCCCATCCGCACGCGTCGTCCGAAAAGAATCGCATTCCGTTCGCACAGCTCATCCATTCCGCCTTTTGTTCGCCTTTCGGAATTCGTTTTGAAACTCATCGAAATTCTTTTCTCGTTTGAATCTCGGCGTCCGCGATTGTTCCATTAAAAAGCTGCCTGTTCGTTACGGTCTTCATTGGGTGGTTGCAGGATGATCTTCAATTTCCTGCTCGCTCTCCTTGCGCTCTTGATCTCGACCCAACTCTGCGATGCCTACATAATGACCTGTTACGCAAAGTGAGTTCTACTCGATCCCCACCACTATTACTGGAGGTATTCAGAACGGGACATCCGAAGCCCGAAGACATTGACCCTCACTTGTGCACCCACTTGCTGCTGATCAACGACTGCACGCTGAACGAGACGGGCATCCACTTCCCGAACGTGAACATGGTCCGCAGATACAACAAGCTGAAGAAGAAGAACCCCGACCTGAAGGTCCTCGTCTCGCTGACGCCCAGCAATCGCTACATCAGCGAAATCGTGAGTCCCACTTCTGCCCTGCTCTCATTTGTTTCCTTGCAAAGGCGGTGCAAGACTCGAAGATCGCGGCAATGAGTGCGATCGTTCGGAATTACTTGCTGGACAACCAGCTGGACGGCTTCGACATCGACTGGGAGTTCCCCGTGTGGAGTGCCGATGCGGCGATCACGGACCGCGACGGACTGAGCAGGATGGTCAAGGTAGACGGACAAGAAGTGGGCTCTTGTTAAGCGGGAAGATTGAAGAAACTCCGCGAAGACTTCGATGCGAGTGGCCGCAAACTCCTGCTCACGATGGCCGTCTGCTCGCTGTACAACATCGTGGAGCGGGCGTACGACGGGCCCGAGTTGAACAAGTTGGCTGCTCACAATTATTTCTTTCACTGCTTCCGTTGCTTCAGATACGTGGACATGGTGCAAATCATGAACTACGACACACATCTGGTAGGTGGATCAACTAACTAGTGTGTTTTTATCCGTCTAATCGTTCCAGTACTCGAAATGGCACCCGTTTACCGGCTTCAACGCTCCGCTTCGCCCCGCCCCGTACGAACTCTTTCTGTTGGGTCGATTGAACTCCGTTCGTCGTCTCCTGCCTGTCCCATTCCACTCATCTCTTTTGTTTAGGAATACGCAACGAATTTCTGGCTGGGTTTCGGCATCGACGCGTCCAAACTGGTCTTTGGGATCCCCGTCTACGGCATCGGCTTCGAAGCTGCTCACGAAACACCTCCACTTTCCGTACGCTCCGGCCGTCGGCTATTCACAAGACGGATGGCGTGATCCCTTACAAACGAGTGAGCTCAAAAGAAAGAGAAAGATGAAGAGAAAGCTTCTTTAGGCATGCGCGTACATCAAATCTTCAAAGTACCAGTACTTTTGGGACAAATACGCGGCCTCTCCCTACCTGGTTCAAGACCGCAACTGGTTGGGGATCGAGGACGTGCACAGCGTGACCGAGAAGGCCCAGTACGCGAAGCAGTTGGGCATCGGCGGAGTGATGGTCTTCGCGCTGGACTCGGACGACTACGCCGGGCGATGCGGCGAGGGGAAGTTCCCGCTGACGAAAGCGATCCGAACGGTCATGCAATCCCCGAATCGAACATTCGCGTCTTCTCCACTGAAGTTCGAGGTTGTCGAGCCATTCCGTCGAGTAGCTTGAATAAA
>JAMPIO010000322.1:0-93801 GCA_024699865.1 Aphelenchoides fujianensis
CGTCGCCTTTTTGTTTTTTGGATTGAATAAACAGGTCGATTCTTGACCTCGGCTGCTCCCTCCACAGAAAACACACGTGTTTTAGTCGATTACGGGCATCGAGGTCTCCGCAGACTAACGAGCGGTGACTCACGAAAAGACCGCAAAGACATGACTCCTCTCGTCCGCGGTGTCGAGTGCCTCTTCGACGGGCGGGCGTCCATCCTGTCGCCGCTTTTTCGCTCATTTCCGACTTGGTCGGTCGTCCGCACTCGGCCGTGTTTTGCTCGAAAGCGACTCCCACGATGAACGGCAGCGTATATTTCGATCGTGCTCTTGTTTCAAGCAATTTTTCGCATCACTCCTGTTTCGTTTCAGGAAAATCCATTCGACTTGCACTTCCGCCTTCTATTCGAAACGAAAGATGGCCGTCGCGAAGTCGCCGATCGTGCAACTCGATTCCTCGCAGCTGTGCGGCTGCCCGAAGTGCTGGAAGACGGCCGTCTGCCGCCTGCTCGTCCGCCAATCCGCTCGTTCGGTCGCCAAGAAGCCGAAGCTGTCGGTCGACCAAGCGGAGTCGTCGGAGCACAAGCGGCAGTGCTCGAAGAACTCGTTCGTCTACGAAATCCACCGGGTTTGTTCCCGTCCTTCCCATGATTTCATGTCCATTCATTGCAGTACTCGAACGGCTTCGAGCTGTCCCCGGACGGGCGCTACATGTTCGTCTTCACGGAGGGTCTCAACCTGCTGCTCGTGGACCTCGTGCGCAACAAACAAAAGTGCGTTCTTCCTCTTCTCCTCCTACCCGACTTTTAGAGTGATGAAGCCGCAAAAGAAGTGGAATCTCCGCCATCGCGTCTCGGACTTTGCGCTCGTCGGTCCGAACGCGGTGCTCGTCTCGGCGTACGACGAGCGCCGGGACGACGTGCACGAGCTGCACCTCCTGCGGTTCGCCGACGACGCCGCGAGCTACGAGCGCCGCCTGCTGCACCGTGCCGAGGGCGTCGATTCGCCGTCGTTCGCCGTCGCGGAGGTGGGCGGCCGGCGGGTGGACGTGCGGCGCGCGTTCCTGCGCGGCGACGGCGCGTTCGTCTTCTGCCGGGTGGACGTGGACGCGGCGACGGCGGCCGTGGAGCACGTGGACGAGGGCCCGCCGGAGAGCGTCTTTCAGTTCGCCGGCCGCATGAGCGACGACGGCCGCCGGCTGTTCGTGGTCGACGACGAGCAGGCGGCCATTCTGCACGAATTCTCGCTCGCGGAGAAGCGGTGGACGAAGGAGCGGCTGGGCGGCGAGCCGATCGGCCGCAAGGTGCCTCCTCTCGCTTGCTCCTCACTCCTCTCTACTGCAGGTGAACTTCATGGAACCGCTGCGCGCGCTCTACGCGAAGCCGTGGGACGGCTACGGGCCGCCGTCCGCCGATCACTCGTTCTTCCGCATCGACGTGGACGAGCGGATGTGGGCGGAGGCGCCGATCGCCCCGCAGGACGTCGACAACGTCTGCCCCGTCCTGAACTCAAAGGACGGCCAACAGGACGGAGTGGTGGTCATCAAGGTGAAGAAGCCTATAGGCGAGCACCCCTCTACGGGACTTCTCGCTCGCTTCAAGGTCGAGCGGCTTCTTTTCCGGTTCGTCCGCCTTTCTCCTCACTCACCTTCTCTTGCTTTCAGGCAGCCGGACTCGCTTCAACAGCAAGCGTTCGTGGCCTCTCGCAAGCTCCAAGAGGGCGTCGAGGTGGAGGAGACGCTCCGCCAAGTGATCGCCGCCAGCAAGGCGCAAAAGGAGGAAGGCGGAGAGGGGCGACGCGCCGCAGAAGAAGTTCTTCCCCAGCGCCTACGAGGGCATGGAGCCCATTCCCGTTTGCAGCGTCGAGTGAACCGCGTTTTGTTGAAATAAACACGTTGGTTGGCTGGAAGCGGCCGTCTTGTTGGCGGGTTGCCGGAGGTTGTGAGGGACAAAAAAAGCGCCAGCTTTTTCAACAGATTACTGCAATGTTTGATTGGTTTCTTGTCCGCAAGAGAAAATGGACATTCCCTCAAGAGGATTTCTTTTACGTGCGTGAAAGACCGAGGGAAAACCGTAACCAAATGCAACTGTTAGGAATAAAACAATGGAAGGGCTGACGGTTGAACGTGTCGGAATGAAAATTGTTGCCACGTTCGTAAACATCTGTTCGTGTTTTTCGCAATCCACCGCGCGATCATTTATTGCCGAAAGCAAAGGAATGTGAAGACGAGCGATTTGTTGCACCTGCCGCCCTTAAAGACTGTTCGCTCGTTTCGCTCGCTTTCTGACTCACTCGGTCGGCGGACGAATTGCGCGCCATTATCGCTTGGAACGGGCGACATGGACGCCGTTTGGCATTCCACAACGCGCGTTGAAAAGGGGACGACAGAAGAGGCAGGGTGAAAGAAGAGCGGGGGGCGCTCATTTGACTCTCCAAAATGGTGATCGCGTTCAGGTCCCTGCTGTTGCCCGGCTTCTTCTGCGCACTAGCGTTTCGGGGTCGTTGCATCGAGTGCGCGGATTCGGGCAGCTGCTCGTGCATTCCACTCGTCCACATTCGCTTTCCATTTCTGTTTACCGCTCGCTTTTTACCGTGTGTTCGTGCTATCAAGCACTGCTTTTAGGGGACGAAGCCGCTTTCTGCTCGTCCGACGTCCAAGATCAAAATGGTTTGTTCTCCAGTCACTTCCCCGCCCTCATTCCGCTTGTTTGCAGAGCCAAACGCCGACGAACGAAGCGGGAGACTCGGACGACTCGAGGGCCAGCGACTTCACGGTTCGTTCCTCCTCGCCTCCTTTCATCCTCGTCGTTCGAGATTGTTTCGTGGATGAACGAGTCGGTGGCGCTCGAGCTCTCCGATTGGGATCGCCGCCCGCCGTCGCCCCAAAGGATCCGCGAGATGAACAAGCGGCTCCGCACGCTCTTCGCGGACGGCGGTCAGGAGTACGGACCGGACGCCAAGACCCAAGAGAAGATCGAAGAGCGGCGCCAGGCGGCCATCAAGATCCGCAATGAGCAGCTTCTGAAGGCAAGCACACTCTTTCCAACCCATTACTCCTGTTCGCTTTCAGACGACGAAGCAGATCGGAGTCGCCCGCCACGTGGACCTCTGCTTCGTCGTCGACATCACCGGCAGCATGGGACCGCACATTCGCGGAGTGAAGGACGCGATCCGCGGCATCGTCAACGATCTGATCGCAAAGAAGAGCATCGACGAAGACGGCAGCAAGGCGACGGTCACCACTCTGCGGCTGGGCTTCGTCGCCTACCGGGACATCTGGAGCGTCGACTGCCCGGCCGAGTACAAAGTGCTCCCGTTCACCGAATCGGTCGACGAGTTCCACGCGTTCTGCTCGTCGATCGTCACCGGCGGCGGCGGAGGCGACTACGTGGAGGACGTCCTCGGCGGCCTGAACACAGCGCTCGCGTTGGATTGGAGCGAGGCGGACAACACGAAGGTCATTTTTCACATCGGCGATGAGGTTTGTGATTGGTTGTTTTGCACTCGTTCATTGTTCGCTTCAGCCCGGCCATAAACGGCAGTTCCAAGATGCCAAAGCGCCGCGTCCTGACAACTTCCCCGGCGGCGATCCCACGGGTCTCACTGCGGACGGGATCTTCGCGCGGATCAAGAAGGCCCGCATCGACTATTATTTCGGGAAGATCACCGAGCACACGGACAAGATGATCGGCGTCTTCAGCGATCTTCTGGGCGTTTGGATCGAGCAGTTCGACATCAAGGACGTGTGCGAAATCTCCAGCTCGGTCACTTCAGCCGTCTGCAAGTCGGTGAGCAACTCGATGCGCAAGACCGGCACGAACGACGCCCGTTCGGAGCGCGTCTACCGCCTCGACGCAACCGTTCCGGCCACATGGGACGCGTACGTGATCCAGAACGGCCGCTTCCTCGCCTACGAGTTCCCGAACTCCATCCAAGAGGTCGTGGACGACGTGCCGCTCGAGCGCTGCCGTACGGAGATCGCGCGCATTCAGCTGGCCGCGCAGTCGTTCGCCCGTGGAGGCGAGCGGCTCGCGTACTACGGCCGCGACCTCCGGACGGGCGAGGTCGTCGTGCTGAAGGAGTATCGCCGCGAGGGAAGTGCCGGCGACTCGGCTCGTCGCCACGAGCTCGCGAACCAACTCCAGAAGGTCGCCTCCTACTTCGCCGCCCACATCATGGCCCCCTGCAAGGAAGGGCTGACTTCGGAAAAGATCCCCGCAGACCTCAAGTTCCTGATGATCAAGACGCTCGCCCTCGGATCGATGGCCACTCCGCGCTACATGAGCTGCGAGCCCCGTCTGGATCCGGCCACCAAGTTCATCCGCTTCAGCAACAACGTTGACTACGTGATGCCCGCAGCGGCGTTGAATTCGAAGGGCATTTCGACCGAGTTGCTCCGCTTTGTCGTCGCTTTCTCGCACTACACGTACACGGTAAGCACTTCTTATCCTCTCCTCTCATTCAACCGCTCCGGTTTGCAGATGAGCGGCGGCAAGCTGATGGTCGTGGACTTGCAAGTAACGATCAAACCAAACGGAGGCGGCCGACCGACCGTTCTGCTCACGGACCCCGCCATCCATAGCGAAGACCGCCTCCGCTTCGGCGCGATGAACCTGTCGACGCTCGGCATGAAGGCCTTCTTCGAGAACCACCAGTGCAACGGGTTCTGCGAGATCCTGCAGCTGCCGGCCGTCGACTCGGCGAGCGTCCTCAAGGCGAACTGAGTTGTTGAATTGTGCATCGTCCACCTTCTCTGTCGTTTCGTACTTGTTTCGAGTAAATTCAATCGAAGAAGAGAGCGTTGAACGGACGAATACCCGGAAAGAAGCAAAGAAAAGAGAGCCGTCAACAGCGAGGCTCACGTTCCTTTCCCGCACATCTCTCTGATCAACTGCAGTCGGTTTTGTCTAAAAAAAGCCAGCTTCAGCTCTATTTCAACTACAGAAATGAATCCCGCTGACTTGCAGCGCCTCAAGCAACGCCCCCGTACTCAACGAACACGCGTTTATTTAGCGACCATAAGCGATTCGATGACAGTGAGAAGCTTCTCGAATGAAAAATGTACATCGCGTGGACGAGAGAAGAAGGCCAATTGGAGGAGCTTTTCCGGCTTCCTGCAAGAAGAGAAGGAATGAAGGGAGTGTGTGGATCAACAGACCGCAACGCGTAGCGAGTGGAGCGCAAGCTTCCGCCCGACTCTTCCGTCCGGCCGTGGATCGTGAGGTGGCCGTCGTGGACGGCGAACACGAAGCGCGAGAGGCCGTCCGCTCGTCCCAACACGCACAGCTCGTAGCGGTCGGTGCGGAGGTCGCAGACGACGAGTTTGTGGACGAGGCGGCCGTCCAGCCGGTCGTTCCACAGGACAAACACGCGGTCGTCGTGGGCGGCGATCTTCGGGTCCACCGCGACGTGCTCGTTGGAGTCGCCCGCCTTCTTGTTCGGCAGCGGGATTATCGGGAGTTCGAACGGCCGACCGCTGGGCACGAACCGCCCCCGCTGCGAGTCGTCGGAGATCGACGTCCACGAGGCCGGCGGTCAGTAGGGCGGGGTACTCGGCGGCGGGACGGGCGGCGACCAGAAAGAGGAGATTCTTGTAGAAACAGAGCTGGTCGCCACGATCGGCAATCCATGCGAGGTAGAGCAGCCCTAGCATTTGCGCCCGCTTCGTCGCGGTGTTCAGTCGGCGGACGATCGTCGACTCGCCGCCGGTGGAGGAGAGCACGAGGAAGACGTTCGCGTCGTTGGTGGCCAGCAGGAAGCCCGGCGACTCTTCCCAGTTCGTAAGCCGCTCGTCGGTCGTTCCGTCCGGCAGCAGCTTGGCGGTCAGCACTTGGAACATGCGCTCGTTGTCCGCCTCGCTCCAAGCGATCAGCTGCTCCCGGTCGATCGTCTCGTGCACGGGCCGCTGCTTGTTGGAAGCGAAGGGAAGACGGATCGACCATTTCTTGAAGAACGACCAGAGGTTGAAGGAAACGCGACTTCTAACTGATTACTGTTTGATGCGGCCAGTGAACGTGTCGATCTCCTCGACGCCCTCCTTCGTTCAGAGGAGCACGGAGCGGCCGTCTGGTCGGCAGCCAAAGAACGAAGCCGCCGAGGGGTCGGGGAGCTCCGAGTAGCAAACGCCCTGCGGAACGTCCTGAAATCCGGCCATCCCGTAAAACTAGAGTGATCGATTGGAAAGAGTGGTCGGGAGGAGGAAAACCTCGAATGGCTGCTGCAGTGACCGCTTGACCTCCGCATTGCGAAATAAGAGCGCGCGGTTGCGTCAACGGTCCACCTCTTTGGCTCGGCGCACTGCAGGCGCCGCGATCGGCTCGTGGAAAACCAAACGCGCGGCGGTCGTTGCGTTCGCTGGAATAAAACGAGGGCTCGGACCGTCTGGTGCAACCGATGGCACGTCGGCGACCTTCGCATGGCGTTCGGCGGCACGAAACAGTCGGGCATCGGCTAAGGGCACCCAAGATTCGATCCACTTGTTCACCGAGCAGAAGACCGTTTGCATGAAGCTGCCCCTTGACGACGGCCCGACTCCCGCTTGAATTCACTTGCTGCTCGTTTCAATCGAGCAATGCAGAGCAGATCATCATGAACGAACGGAGAAGTTTATATAAAAGCCTCGATTTACGAACTTCTGTCAAAAACGTGTCAGGGGGGGGGGGGGTTGACACGTTTTTGACAGACCCTGTGAAAATCGTGTACACGAACCGGGCATCTGTCAAAAATCGTTACGATTTCTGACAGCCGGAAGTTTTGTGTTCCGGAAATGAGCGAACTGCCGGGTTTCCGTTCGCGTTTTTGGCGTCTGTCAAAATTCGTTACGATTTTTGACAACTGTCCGGTTTGCGTTCGCGGTCCAAAAAATGTCGTTTTTGTGTTCGCGATTTTGGCAATTTTCCACGGGCAAAAACTGTCAAATTCGCGTTCGAGGGGGCAAATCTGTCCGAAATCGTAACGATTTTTGACAGCTGGTAAAAACGTGAACAAAAATCCGACAGTCTGCGCTCATTTCGAACAGAAAGCACGCGACGGTCAAAACCGTGAACGCGAATTGACCGGCTGTCAAAAATCGTAACGAATTTTGACAGACGCCAAAAACGCGTACCGAAATCCGGCAATCCGCCGATTTGCGTTACGTTTCCAGAGCACGTCTGCAAAAAAACGTGTCAACCCCCCCCCCCTGACACGTTTTTGACAGAAGTTCGTAAATCGAGGCTCTTATATCGTGCACAAAAACGGGCTAATGCGGGATCCAAGTGCACGTGCACAAACAGTCGGTGGCGTTCGTGAGGCGTCCGGCGGGCGCCGCGTTCTCCTCTCGCCCGACAACGGCGCCCCGATTCAGGCGCGACCACTCGCAGCAGGCGTCCGTGCAGCAGCCGAAGAAGCGGCGATCCTCCACTTGGTTGTTCGTCAATCGTGGACGCGTCTCATCGGTCGATCGGCTCGTGTGTTTGCGGAATCCCTCTCACGATTCCAGCTGATCTCTTTCTGCAGTTAGAGACCGCTGAAAGCATTGATTGTACTTGCGATCGGCCGATGCTCGATGTTTCCGGATTGCATCCACCGGAAGTCGTGTTGCCCACTTCTCTTTTTTCCCCGCCCCCGCTCTGCAAGGCGACCGAACGAAGTGCCGGCCGAACGCGCGAAGATCCACTGCACTTGTTCGCTGCAGACGATTCTTCTTCCTGCCGTTCATTCTCTTCTTCTCGGCTGTAATTCCCGTTCTTTCTCCAGGAGATGTCTACCCGCAAGACCCGATCGTTCATTCGTCGCGAACTCAAGCGGAAAGCGGAGGCCAACACGGAAGAGGGGCGCAAAAAGGCAAAGCCCCGGTCGATGATGAAGGCGGACGTTCGACGCGCTCTCATGCGATCCGAGCTGGACACGAATCTGAAGCACAACAACCAGCTGCCGATTGGCTCGAATCTCCGCCTACAGAAGGCGGCTCTTCGACTGCCCACTCTCCGGACGTTCTTCTCCTGCCGCTCCTTCTCGGGCGTCTTCTTCACGCCGAGCGCAAAGGCGGACGATAAAGGAAGTTGATTGATTAAACAACTCTCCAGTTGCAATGCCGGGCTTGTTTCCTCCAATTGGAATCAACAATCCTCGCCGCTTCGAATGGCGTTCGCACGTTGTTTACCCGTGTAGTCGTGAGTCACTCGTCTCATTCTCTGGACAGCAAGCGAGGAGTGTTACCATTGGAGTGCGCGCGCACATCTGCGGCTTCCTTTCTCACACTAAAAGAGCGGCGCGAAGCGATTTACGCGGCCGTTCGAATTGCCCCCGCAGAGTAAAGAGTGAGACGAGCGGCCGGCCGGCCGCCAAAAGTCGGAGGGAGAGGGGAGAGCGGTGACTTTCGGGCGCCGAGCGGACGCCATTCCGTTGGGCGCGTCGCGGCTGGGGACGCCGCGTTCCTTTTTGCGCGTTGCTTTCGATTTCGTTTTGATTCCAGAGCGGCCCGCACGCTCGCGAATTCGATCGAAGGCCATCGGTGCCGGCGATGGCGCCCCGCACCCCCTCCAAATCGAAGATCCGACGAGGTTCCGCATCCGCCAATGCGCTCGCACGTCCGGCCGGCGGCAGGCAGCGAAAGGTGACGACTTTCATCCATTCTTCTCCTGTTTACTCGCGTTCCGATTGCAGGCGGCGTGCCGACACTGCGGCTTGGAGGTCCTGCGAACGAGTCTCAAGCGACACGAGCGCACGCACACTGCCTCCACCCGTTTTTCGTGTTCTAAGTGCGCGTCCAAATTCTATCGAACGGACGACCGGAACAAGCACGAGCGGTTGGTGCACGCGTACTTTCGGCACACAAGCCAGTGGCGACATTGGCGGCGTTTGGGTCAGACGACGAACGTGAGTCCACTCGTTGCCCGACTTTTTCAATTTCTGCGGCTTTCAGTCGAACGACGCACAAGACGGGCAGGTGAGCGACCAATGGCTTGCGTTGCATTTCTGTTTCGTTTGTATTAGTGGACGTGCCCGCACTGCCACTTGCAATACACCCAGCAGAGCCGTGCCGCTCACCTCCGCACTCACTCGGCCACCAGCGGACACGAGTGCTTGCTGTGCACGTCCCGCTTTCGACAAAAGCAAGGTCGCGATCGGCACGAGCGGTCGAAGCACAATTTCGATCGCTACGCGGAGGGAGTGGACGGAGATCAGGGAACGAGTGAGACGGTTGCCAATCGTCCGCACAAGAAGGTCAGTTTCACCTGCTGTTCTTCGTCTAACAATCTGATCTGTAGGTTCCGTGTCGGTACTGCGGAGTGGAATATCCGTCGAATATTTTGTGGAACCACGAGCGCATGCATTCGATCCGTTCCGGACACAAGTGCGCCATCTGTCGTGCTTCCTACGCCCATCTCATCACCCGAGATCGTCACGAGCGCACGGTCCACGCCTACGATCGCTACGCGCCGGAAGGCGACAAAGAACGAGCAGCCGTCGAGGCGAGCGACCACTCTTTCCTTTACTTTCTCCACTGCTCTTGCAGGTCCCCAACGGAGAAGCCGAGCAATCGATGGACGAGTTGGCGGACGAGTTGGGAGAAGCGTCAAGCGATGATGAGTCGAGCGATCAATCGAGCGATGAGGAGTCGTCCGACGACGAGTCGACCTACCAGCCGACGGCTGAATCGAGCGAGGAGTCCGCCGAAGAAGTCGAACGTCTGCCGAGGCCCGCGCCCGTCGCTCACGCGGAAGAAGTGATCGTTCCGCCCGCTCCCGTTGCTCCGCAAGAAGCGTTGCACCGCGAGCACACGCCCCCGCTGCTGCAGGCGGAGATCCGAGAGGAAGCCCCACCGGAAGTAGACGCTCGTGCGCAGCCGGACGAAGAGCTTCAGCAGCCGCCGATCCCCGTCGCTCCGCAAGAAGTTCAGCCGCTCCCGCCGCTCGCCGAACGCAGTCCGTGGCTCGCTCTCGCTGTGGAGCTGAAGAAGCCGCAACTCTTCTACTGCGACTTTGAACACGTGAGTCCGCCTTTGGTTTTCCGTTCATTCCCCTCGCTTTCCTTCAGGACCGCGCCAAGTTCGGGATTTTGATGCCGGACGTTTGGCGCGACGACCCAACCGTGAAGATCCTCGTGCTCCGCACTCAGTCGGCTCACTTCACAGAAATTCCCGCATTGCCGCCGCCCGTATGCTCCGCTCCGATGACTCGCTGGGAGCTGCCGCTCACGGCTGCCCGGCGAGCGTTTGCCCACCTGTTCGTGAAGGAGGACGCCGGAGAAGTGGGCCGACGGCTGCAAGAGGCGATGGGCGCCGAGTTGACCTTCGAGGAGTTCGCCGCCAAAGTGCTGCCCGCCGTCGGCATCACGTCCGCACTGCTCGTCGCCTCGACTGCTGACCGGGATCGTGAGTTTCAATCGTTTGGCTGCTTTCATCGCGTTTCCTTGCTTCAGGAATCGCTGCTGACCGTGACTCGCTTGCCGCTCAAGGAATCCACGTGTTCTAACCGAAGGAATCCGATTGTTGTTGACCGTTGATCGTTTAAAATAAACCGTGTTCTTGTTTCCTTTTCTCTAGCGAATGCCTGGCATCAACTGTCTTCAAAGCCATTTGAGACGCAGCTGCATGCTGTGCACAAGCGACTAGCCTCTTTCGTTCCAACGCTCTTTTTGTTACTTTGAACGGCGCTCGAAGCGCTCTCACTGATAAGCAGGAGTCTTGGAGAAAGCGAATGTGCTTGCGACCGGCGGCGAAGGGCGAGGTTTGCCTCGAAGCGGGCTCGATCATGGCGTTCCGTTTTTTTTCCATTCCCTGGAGTGAACGGCTGATTCCGCCGGCCGCTCAACGCCGGCTTGTTTCCGCGCTCGGATGGCCGAACGAACGAAGCCGACGTTCCGAATCGGCGCCCGTCGTGCCCTGATGGACCACGCGCTGAACACGAGGAGGGTGCACAACGATCCCGGAGCCGCGGCGAACTTCGCGCAAGCTCTAGCCGCTCTTCGCCTGCGCACCCTGCGGCTGTTCTTCTGCAGCCGCTCGTTCTCGACCGCCTTCTTCGCGAGTCGGGCAGCGAGCAGCCTCCGTTGGTCTTGATGAGCGACTTTATTGAATTGCACGATGCGACGGGCGGGTTCCGTTTGAGTGCGCCGAATCTGCGGGCCGGGTCGCTCGCCCGGCTCCTCCGATTGGCGCAGGCGGACATCCCTTGACTTCGTCTCCACCTGGCCGCTTTCTGGCCGCCAAGCTTCGAACACCTGCGCAACACGGCGCGGATTCTGCAGGCGGTGGAAAGTGAGCAATCCCGACTGTTTCTTCAGTGTTCCCGTCTGTAGAGTTTCGATCGCTGAAGAAGCTCGAAGTCCACATCAGGCGTTGCGCAAAAGAGGCGTGGGTCGTGCCGTTGCTCCGCGATTTCCTGCCCGACTGCGGCGTCGAATTGCACTCGACCTGTGACCACGACGCGCTGATCTTCGCGGGGAAGTCGATCGAGAAGGCGGAGATCGGGAGCGACGTCTACCGGCAGCATTGTACGTTCTTTTGGAGTCGAAAGGTCTTCACGTTCGTTCAGATCTCGCCCACGTCTTCCGCTCGTCTGTTCGCCGAATCGCCGTCCACAATCCCGATGGCGTTGCGGATCTCGTGGCGAACGGGCCGTGAGTGCAAACCTTGCGACACGCACGCCCTTGGTTTCAGTTTCGAACGAAACGAACGCGTGGAACGAGTGACCGTCGACCTCATCAAGCAGCACGAGCCGTTGAACGATCCCGCCAACGCGATCCCCGAGTGTCCACTCGGCGAACAGGAGACTCTTGACTTCTGCACCGCCTTTGGGAATCTGCGCTCGCTGAACGACTCGTTCCTGCTTCACGTCGTCGTTGCGAAGCTGCGGATTTTCGATTGCGCCGTAAACACACTCCTCCATGTTCGACGATCAAATCGTGTTGCAGGAGCAAAAGGAGCGCTTCGACGCGTTGCTCTCGTTTCTGCTCGCCCGTTCGTCGCGTGTCGCCGAGTGCGCAAAGCAGTCGGGACTGGCGCGCGTGCACGCCTCCGCGCAAATCCAGCTGTGGGATCCCGAAACGAAGGAGGTCTGTTTTCCACATGTGATCGGAGTGATTCGATGTTTCAGGAAGAGCACGAACGAGCGCTGGCAGCCGCCGCCCAGTTCTTCGGTGCACACACGAAATTTACGCCACAAACCGCCGATTTCGATCCCATCTTGGTCGATGAGTTCGACCGGTGGAAGCACAAGATTGCGCGCGTTTGGACGCAGCGAGTGGACGGGATCGACCTGAGCTTCGTCTTCACGTATCGTTCTGGACCGTCCCTAGCGTGAATAAATCGGTTGTTGCTTTCGCCCGCAAGAAGCAGAAGACGGGCGACCGACAGATTTACAAGCGAGGGCAAATCGAGCAGCCATTTGCCTAACGCAAAGACCTGCGATCGAAACATTCCCTCACCGACCAACCATCCACTAGGGTTTATTCTCGACATCATTTTGAAGAGGATTGGAGAGGCAGTCGTCGATGAACTCGCTGCAGAGTTGGGTGTACTCGAGCGGGTGCTTGCGGAAGTGCTGGACGTGCGGCGAGTCGGGCCACCGTTTTTGCCGCACGTGGACGCCCTGCAGCCGCTGGTGGGCGGCGAAGCGGTCGACGTCGCGGGCGCGGATCATCTGAAGGGAAAGAAGTGAGTGGGAAGAGTGGGTGGACGAACCGCATCGACTGTGGAGTAGAGAAACAACTGCCGGCGAGGCAGGTCGCGCTGCTCGAGCATTCGGTAGAAGCAGATCTCCCGCGAGAAGACGCGCCGATCGCCCACGAGGAAGCGCGCCCACTGGACGAGGCGAAAGGCGCCCACGTACGCGAAGACGACGAGGCGCATCGCCGCCCGCTTTGCCGCGTTCGCCGCGCCCGTGCCCGGCGGGAAGGTCGCCGTGCTGAAGGCGATCGCCGAGGTCCACGGAACGGTGTCCGAGGGGCCGCTGCAATCAATCGATTGAGGGGAAGAGCGGTCGAGTGGACGTGCCTGTCGAAGACCAGCCCCCGCACGCGCGCCTTCAGCTCGGCGCCGTCCGGCCGCTCCGCCAGCAGGTCCCACGTCTGCGCGAACACCGAGATCCCGTTCATCGAGAGCGCGTGGACGAAGAGCGGCCGCTCCGGCCGGACGTCCGCCAACGCGCGCGTCCACAAGTCGGCCGCGTGGCGCCGGTACGCGGCGAACGAGCGGCCGGAGAGCCGCCCAAACGGCGCGATGAACGCGACCACTTCGCAGCTGAACTCCAGCGATCGAATCGAAAGGAAGAATAGACGAAACAAACCCTCTCTGCTCGTAAATCTCCGCGTACTTCGCGAGTTGTCGCTCCTTCGCGCCGCCCCAACCGAGCAGCAAGACGAGCGGCGTGTTCGAATGCACGATCGGCGGCCGGATCGTCCGCAAAACGGCCGACATCGCCGCGAAATTCCGAGAGAAAGGCGGCGGGAAAGCGAGTTGTTGCCGCGAGCTGACGGAAAACGCCACTCGATCGGGCGGAAACATCCGCTCGAGTGGGGAGCGGAGAGACCGCTTGCTCACGTCGCTCAAGGTCGCCGCCCGTAATTTGACGAGTTGCTTGTGTTTATTCGTGCTTTTGAATTGAAAGAGCCTCGTTGATGTCCACGGAATGCTGCTCGTAGTCCAGCCGCAAACACTTGGCGGCCAGGAAGCTGCCGACCGTCCAGCCGGCGGTTCGCGCGTAGCGGGCGGCCGGGGTCGATGCGAATCGCGTGTAACAATGGCCTGAACACCCGATTGGCGGCGGAAAAGAGAGGACTTGCCTGTTGCCCCGTCAAATCTGCTGCTGTCAATCAATGCGGCCAAGGGGATCGCGATCGTCGCTCCTTCGAACTCAACGGTCACGTCCAGAGCGGTCGAGTTGCAGACGGCCGTCAAGAAGAGCTCGCCCGTTTCCTCAAACAGGATCTGTTTATTGAACAGCTGCGAGAGGAGATCGTCGGGCACTTGCATTCCTTGTCCGGGGCTCAAGGCCACCTGAATGGAGCAGAGGTAAGCGAGTTGTGAGGCTAGACTATCGATTCACTTCAAGGAAAACTCACGAGCTGATGGTGAAACACAAGAGCGCCAATTCGAATCCACTTTGCCTCCAGAAACCAGTTGGTCTCGTTTGGCGGTCGGAAGGACTTCCAGGCGGCCTTGTCGCAGAGCGAATCGTCCGCCGAACGCCCAACGAAACCGAGGCCGACGGCGGAAGTCGGGGCGAACACGCCCCGCTCGATCAAGCGAGTGAGCAGAAAGTGGACGAAGCCGATCGGGGCGACCTCAAACCGCGCCTCAGTCCGTTCGCTCACACGCACTCGTGCTCTCCGTTCAATCAGCGCGAACACACACCCCAGAAGTTGAGCTCGCCGCACCGGCTGCTGTTCGAGTTGCAGGGCAAAGCGCGGCAGCAGTCTGAACGGTCGCTCGGCCCACAAGTCCTCACCAACGCCTGTTTATAATTCTTTCACTCGCTCAATTCCAGCTCGTGTTTGCAGCGAGCATGTCGTTCGTTGAAGCGGAAGACTTCGACTTTTGGGAATTCGTCGAGAAACCGCCGGAGATCCCGGACAACGAACTAATAGACGAGGAGAGCCCGACGCCGCGGCCGCAGCTCAAGGCAGACGTTCGGCGCGCACTGATGGTCCACGCGTTGAGCACCGACTACCGTCACAAGAAACACCTTTACGGCGCGAATTTCCTCCAAGAGCGTGCCGTTTTTCGACTGCGCACTCGGCGGATGTTCTTCTGCTGTCGCTCCTTTGCGGGCGTCTTCTTTGCGCCGAGCGAACGGTCGCTCTCACTCTCGTGAGCCACGTGCCCGTTCTGCGAGCTGCCTCGCACGGGGGACTGTTCTTCTCCGTCCGAAGCGACAACGCGAACTGCGAGAACGTGCGCCGACTGTTGCGGCTGGGACGAGAGCACGTGCGGCGGCTGGAGTTGCAGCTGCGGCCTCGCGCACAGCCGCCGTTCGCGCACGTCCGCAAGTGGCCGCGCAGCATGTCGGTGCTGAGAGGTGGGCCGTCTTTTGCCCGTACATTCTAATCTGTTCACTCATTCAGAGCTCCCGCACTTCCTCCGAATCGAACGGTTTCGTTTAGCTCGAATGGAGCGACGTGGAGGCGATGCTGCTCGTCGTGCTCCAGCGATCGCTTGCGGTCGCCGACTGCGCGACGGCCGCCGCTTTCCGGCGGCCGCGATCCGAACGCTCGTCCACCTCCCGAATCCCGCGAAGAAAGCGGTGAGTTCGCCGTGCCCGCTCATTTCTTCTTTTGTGCAGGAACGAATGCGCGCGATGGTCACTCGCTTCTTCGCCGAACGGCCGCGCTTCACGCAAACGACCGACGGATTCGCGCCCGAAGTGCGCCGCCTTGAGGGTTCTCGCCAGAAGATTGCGAGCTGTGGACAACGCGAGTCGGAGCTCTCGAAGTGTCCTTTGTTCTTGTGTTCTTTCGCAAGTGAATAAAAAATGTTGCTGTGTCCATTTAAAGGAAGTGAGACGGCCTCCAATGACTGCCTCTTCGCACTGAGCGAGGGAATGCGCGGCAACGACAAACGGCGAGCGTAAAGCGGTTGATTTGGCGCAGGGGGAAGTCTGAGTTATCGAACGGCAGACGCTCTTGCGCTGATCACAAGGACTTCCGGCTCCACGTGGAAGAAAGAACAGCCCGTCCATCTGAACGAGTCCGCTTTCCGATCGCAGCGTCAAATTCGCACACTGACCACGCACTTCACTTGCTTTCTTGCCAATCGTACAACAGTAAAAAAGCAGGAAAACGTATGAGAACAAAGTACACCTGACCAATGCTTTCGTTTTCTCATGAGTATTGCGTTTGACCCAAAGCGGGCGTCGGTCGACCTTCCACACACGGTTTTAGCGGGCTGGCAGCGAGGCGTCGTTTGACCAGCACTGCGGCTCGCCGGTTGCTTTGTTGCACCGCGCTTCATTCTACTCACTCCGTTTGCAGGCAATGGAGAACGATCAGCCCATGGATCAGGCCCTTGACGGAGCGTGCATTCCGAACGGCGTCTGCTACTCGTCAATCGTCGTCCGGCGCTCTCCGGCGCACTGTTGGACGTTCGGGACGAGTGGTCGCCATTACTTACGGGCGATCAAGGAGCGCGGCTGGTACATGCTCGAAGTGGTCGACACTTTCACGGGTGACATCCAACGGTAAGCGGACGCGAAAAGGATTGGGTGGAGTGTTGGTTTCAGGGTCGTGCCGATCGGACGGAGGCGCAAAGTGGCCGCGACGGTCGTCGGCGATCGCTTCTTTGCCTGGTTGGCCAATGGCGCGCAAGAGTTGCACCACGTTCACGTCTACTGGCGGGACGTCCCGCGACTGCCGGGCATTGAGTTGCGTTTATTCGTTGTGGAGCAGCCAGAAGGCTTTGAGCCCGGCTTCCTGCTGGCCACCGAACAGCCGACAGCCGTTCTCCTGCTCTTTATAAAACAAGATGCCACCGAGATCCATCGCATAAATTTGGAGGCGGCGACGATCGAAACGATCGGCCGCGCGTACTTCCCGTCTCCGTTTAAACTCACGAACAGAGGGGCGTGTGTGCACAAGAACACGCTTCACTTGCTGCACGAGACGCCCAACGGCTTCCTCTCGAGCGGCGTGCTGGCCGTCGACCTCGGCGCGCGGCAAGTGGACGGTGGTCGGGCGCCCAAACTTCCGTTCTCCCGTTTGAGCTCAGAGAAGGTAAGCAAAAAATAAATTCCACATGTGATCTACTCGTTGTTTAGACCGGATCCTGCTGCTCGCTGCTCGGGATGACGGCGGCAAACAACTTGCTCTTCGCGCTAGGCGAGGGGACGATCGGCAACGATCGTTTCTACCGCCTATTCCTCTACGACCTCCCCGCCAACCGCTGGACGTCGCGTGTGTTCGGGCAACGGTTGAGCGAAAGGTTCAAGTGCTTCGCCGTCCACGAGGGTTTCCTCACGATTCATGCCGAGAATCGCAGTCGAGAGCCGCACACTCTCGACTCGATTCGCTACGACTTGCGGTCCGTTTATCCAATTGTCCACTCACTCATTTCTTGCTTCTTGCAGACGCCCGCAGAAACTCGTGCATTTGGCCTACTTCGCGCGTCCTGCTGGCTGTTCGCTGCCGTTGAAGCGGTTCTTCAATGCCTGAAGCTGTTGTTTGTTGTGTGTTGAATAAAATTTGTCGATCATTGGAAAGGGGCGCTGCCATTTTGCCTTGTAAAGAAATTGGGGTTCTCCTACGCGGCTCTTGTCGTTCGCATGCCGTTGCCGGTGTGCTCGCCATTAAAGAAGCGAACAAGCGAGAGAGTTCACTTAATGGCTTCGAACACAAAGCTCTCCAGCCAGCAAAGAAGACGAGCACAAACCCCATCCATCGATGACGTTATCGCTCGGGAAGGAACGAGTGATCGGCAGAAGGGAGCAGCGCGTGCCCAAAGCAATAAGCGGCGGGCCATTCCTTTTTTGCGCTCGAATAAAAAGACGATATTTTCTATCTTTCCACTCGAAGATGAAACGCGCGTTGGATGCAAGCGGAATGGAAAACGAAGTAAGTTCAAATGGATTCTATTTGAGCACGATTATTCCAGCAGATCTCCTGCAAACAGTCGAATGCACGTCCCCGTTCCCGCCTCGGGCCGTGTCCTCGGCAATCTCTCTTCTCATTCCACTTGCAACACACGAAAGACGAAGGACGGCGTAACGGGGCGCCCAAAAATGATTCACGCGCGGCTCTGCAGTTTCTCGTGAGTTCTGGGTGGACTTCGGAGAATGCAATAATTGGCATCAAATCATAGCGACGATTCGACTCTTTTACATTCGTTTTCAGCTCGTGAGTCGCGCTCACTTCCCCGTCTTCTTCTGCCGGCAACTGACGGTCGTGTGCGAAGAATTCGTGGAGGCGGTGTGCACGACGGCGATCCACGAGTTCTTCCCGTCGGCGGTCGATCGCCTCATTTTGCCGGCGGGCGAAGCAATGGCCGCGCTGCTTCGGCTGAGTTCGGTGCGCCGGCTGGATTTCTTCGCGTATTGCGCGAAGCCGCCGCTCGCCCGGCTGATGTTCGAGGCAATCGAGAGTGAGTGGAACGAAAGAAACAGATCTCCCGAATGAACACCTTCCTTGCAGAGATGCCCACAATTGAGTTCTTGGATGTGAACGTGTGCAGTGCTTCGTACAGTCCCGAGTGGCGCGAGAGCGCTTTCCCGACACTTCCGCCTTCCCTCACCCGCTTCAAGGGCCGTTGGGAAGACGTGCAGCACTTGGTCGGGCGCGAATCCCAATTGGAAGAGGTCGTTGTGAGCATTGACGGTGCTTAAACGCAATTCATTCACTGATGTCCTTGTCGGTTGCAGGCAAGACGGTCTTGTACCCTCTGAATGCCCGCAAAGTGGTGATCGAAGGCGGGCACATCGAGCAGTTCGACAACTACGAGGGGTGAGGCCGCAGAAAGCTGTAGAGCAATTCTTCAATTTTTCTCGTTGTTCAGCCCGCTCCCGCTCGAGTCAACGGAGATCCTCGAGTTTCCGTTCGAGGTCGCACCGGTGGGAGACGCGGAGGCGTGTTGGCGCTGGCAGGAACTTTGGCTGCCGCGAGTTCTCGGCGGCATCGCGCGGGTGGTCGGCGAGCGGAAGGCGCCCTTCCTCCTGTTGACGACAAGGTTCGGTGTGGGCCACTTTGTCGTGAGTGGGACGACGAAGCGGTGGTCATCTCTTCGTCTTCAGAAGATTGCGGAAATGATGGAAGAGATCGAGCTTTGCGAGCGGGATCTTGACGCCCTACTTGCGGAATGCGAGAAGCGGGGCATCCGATTGCTGGGGCTCCGCTTTGAGCTCACAATTGATCCCTACGAAGAAGTGGATTTGATAGAAAATTGCCCGCTTCATTCACTTCTTTTGAGGCCACCAACGACAAGCAGTTCATGAAGAAGGTCCGGCAAGCATTGGAACAGAAGTTCGGCCCGCACGTCCCGCTCGAAGAGGACGTCGAAAGCGAGTGGTTTCGTGTGGGGAGCGAAAGGCAAACGGAGTTTTCAATGCGCATCTCATGGGATCACGACTGCCTGGCGGCCGACGACGATCTCTACCGATACAAGTACAATGATTTGGAGTTCAACTGCGGCATGAGTCGCGAGGAGTTCGAACAACAGAAGCGAGAGTGCGGCTACGTTGTTTTGTCCGACGAGGGAGAGGAGCAGGACGAAGAGGACGAAGAGTGAGCTTTCTCGTCTGTTTGCTCCTGGAGTCAATAAACCGTTTATTTCGCTTTCGACGTCTGCTCGAGCGATCAAATTTCTACAGTGGTGGTCGCTCTGCAGCATAACCCCCTTGCCTGCACCATCATTCCGAATGACAGCCGTGGTCAAACAGCCGGAATCAGCGATTTCGTGCTTTCGTTGACCTGCCTTGTTTATTCAACATTTTCTCACGAGTTATGAGCAGCTTTTCGTCAAACGGGCGTCCTGCCGAGCTTCGACTCGGCTGCGCCGAGCGGGAGCATTCGGGCGGTCGCTTCTTCCCGCTTCCTGCTCGCGTTCAGACGTTCGGCGGCGAAGAATCCCACGCAGCCGGCGAGTGCGCCCGCCGCGAGGACGAGCAGGTGCCACTCGAGGCGGAACTTCGAACCGAGCAGGAAACCCACGCACGCGGCCGACGCCTAAACGAGTGGAGAAGAGCGCGGGGAAGAGAGCTTACTTGGAAGAAGCGGAAGAGCGAGTTCGCCTGCGTGCTCTCCGCCTTGTGCCACGTGATCAAATGGGCCATTGTTTGGGTGGTCCAGCACGCGTCCGCGAAGCCCAGCAGGAAGCCGCAGACGAGCACCAACCACACTCTAAACTGCGTTGAATTGCGGGTTGAAACACGCCCGATGCGCACTGGGGTTCGCCGATGAAGCCGGAGGACTCGGCGGTGCGGAACAACGACGCGTTTCCGGGCAGGTTCACGAACACGCCCGCGTACACGCCGAGGTGCGCAACGCAGCCGATCGCGACGATCACCTCCCGCTTTAGGAAGGCCGTCCGACTGAACAAGAAGCTCCCTGCCGAGGAGATTAAAGAGTAATCAAAGGGACGAACCGGCGACCATCCCGACGCCCCCGACGATCATGTTCGCAGCGAGCAGTTGGCGCGTGTTCGTCCCCAACGCCAGCGTGAAGCCGATGCTCGTTGGGTAGATCGACTCGATGAACGCGAGCTCGAGGCCCGTGTAGAAGAAGACGACGAGGATGAGCAGCATTCGCGGTTGAACGCACAAACGGGCGGTGGATTCTGCACAAGGGGATCGTTGAGGTTGATCGAAGCAGAGCTTACGGAAGACTTCCCACGCCCCAATGGACGGCCCGCTCTCCTCCACCTCGGCCTCCTCTTCCCGCTTCTTCTCCTCGGGTCGTCGCAGGAGGATCAACGTGAGGATGCCGAGAAGAGTAACGGCCGTGAACGTCGTGTAGAGGAGAGTGATCGTGTGATCGGAGAGGACTTTCGTGTTCTCGTTCCGGAAGGCAAAGTACAAGAACGAGCCGCCGGCTATTTGACTACACAGGGATTGAATTAGATCGAAGGGAACTCACCAGAGGACGCTGGTGCCCCAAAAGTAGCCGCTGTGCTTGCCCGCCGTCTCGTCGTTCGAATTCCACGCCAGGTACGTGCCCTGCCCGGTCCACAGCTCTTGGCACAAGTAAACACAAAGGATGAAGCGAGGTGAACTCACGACCGGCGGCAAGGCCGACGAGAGCGGCCGTCGCGTAGAGCACGACCTCGTGCATGCGGAGGAAGGAGAGCTGGAAGAGCGCGTACGCGGCGGCGCCCGTGACCATCGCCCATCGCGAGCCGAGCGCGTGGACGATCGGGGCGGAAAACGGAGTGCTCAACGCAAAGGTCGCGTACAGGATGGCCAGCGAGTTGTAGCCCGCGTACCGCCCGACGAGGCCCCGTTCGGCGAAGCTCGCGACGACCACTTGAGCGGTGAACGCGGAGGAGTTGTACGCGGTGAACAGAAGGAAGAAGGCGACGCCCAGCTGCAGGCAGTTCAGCGTGTTCCGCGGCGGTAGCTTCATCGCAGAAGAAAATGGAAGAAGTGGAAGAATGCGCTGTCTGCTCGTCCAACTCTCCACTCTTGAACCCGCAAACGATGGGCTGTGAGACGGGCGTCCGCGTGCACCAAGAGCGCGCTGTTGTAAAGAAATGATCGATGGCAATTATCGGGAATATGGGCGGCGGTTTGCGCTCTTCGCGTCGGTCATGCGGGTTCGAGTGGTGGGAAAACAGGAGCCAGACGGTTCGTCGACAAGAGCGAAGGTCATTCCTTTCGCGAATGTTTATTCAATTGCCTGTCCGCAAAGAAAAAAGGTCAAGCGAAGTCGATTCTAGACGCACGCCGATCGAATTCTTCGTCCCATTCGCTGTCCACCGGCTTCTTTTCGAATGAATGCTGGAGGACGCGCTGATCGAAGAGAAAATGCGTGAGGTCATCGAGGTCGAATTGGACGCCGAACGGCTCGAAGTGGAAGTGGACGGCGAGGACTCATCGAACGGACGCGTGGAAGTGATTGTAAGCCAGAATGTTTTATTTACTGGTGCTTCTTTGTTTGTCGTTCGCATGAAGATTCAATGCAGAGCTGCTTGCTTCAAGAAACAAATGATTGGGGACCCTGAGATTTGCAAAACGGTCAAAAGACGCACGTTTAATGCGGAGGTTGTTCTGTCTTTACCGCTTTCCTTCCGCTCGGTTGTGTGACCGGAAAGAACCAATGATGAGTAGGCTGATGTGAGCGAGCGGTTGCGGAGAACAAGACGAAAAGAAAAGCCGGCCGCCGATCACGAGCGAAACGTTCGCTCAAGCACTCTTCCGCTCGCTCCCGCCCGGGGCGTTCTTTCCGGCGTTCTTTTTGCAACTTTTCGTTCTTCCCGTCCTTTTCTTCTTTTGACGCCGGTTTACTCGCGGTCCGTTCTCCTGCGAGCGTTCCGTTCGCTCCTTTCTCGTGCCAATCGAGCAGCATTTTCTTCGCTTTAAAAATGAAGTTTAGGATGGCGCACTTGCGATTCCTCGTTTTCGTTTCTGTCTTGCTCTTTTCTGTCCTGCTCGCTCGAACCGACGGTCCGCTGCTGGAGACGCACATCGGGGCGTTCGAGGGGAAGACGCTGGAGTTCGACGGGGCGGGGCGCGTCGACGCCTTTCGCGGAGTTCCGTTCGCGCGTCCGCCGCTCGGCGAGCTCCGCTTCGAGGTAGGCGACACAAGCAGGCAACAGACGGCGGCTTCTTTTCGTTCAGAAACCGGAAGAAGCTGAATTCGCGCCGAAACGCGCCGCCGTCGAGCCGAAGCCCGTGTGTCCGCAGTTGGACGTGCGCGTCTTCCCGCTGCACGAGCAGAGCGAAGACTGCTTGTTTCTGGACGTCTTCAAGCCGGCCGCTCCTTCCGCTGACGGCCGGGGCCGCCCACTTCTCGTCTGGATCCACGGTTCGTCCCTCCCGTCCACTCACCGCTTCACTCCGGTGCCCGAGCAGGCGGCTCGTTCCAGTGGGGCTCCGCGCGCCAACACTCGGCGCCGTTCTTCGTGAAGACAATCGTCACAGATGGAATGGTTCTCATCAACCTGCAGTACCGTCTGGGCGTCCTCGGCAAGCAATCCATTCGTTTGATTCGAAGCCTCGAGCTGTAGGCTTCGCGTCGAACGGGGAGGAGGCGTTCGCCGGCAACTACGGCCTGTGGGACTTGCGGGCGGCGTTGCTGTGGATTCGGCGGAACGCGAAGGCGCTGAACGTCGACCCCGCGCGCATCACGCTGGCCGGCTGCTCGGCGGGCGCGGCGGCCGTCGGGATGCTCACGAGAAGCGAGCAGACGCGCGGTGAGCACTGGAACAAGTTGGAGGGATGAGCAGATTTTGCTGCAGATTTGTTCCAGCAGTCGATCCAAATGAGCGGCAGTCCGCTCGCCGAATGGGTGAGCAAGCAATTGGATCGTTCCGACCGCTCGCCCGCTTGCAGGCGACCAGCGAGAAGGCGGTCGTCTTGACGGCGCGAGTGGCCGCCCGCTTGGGATGCAGCGAGCAGTCGGCAGCGGACGTGAAGGCGTGTTTGAAGGAGAAGAGCGTCGAGGAGCTGCTCGCAGCGGTCGAAGTCGTGAGTCCCGCCCGTTCGGTCCTCCGCTCACTCCCCGGCCGGGTGCACCAGCCGCACGACTTCAGCATCGGGCAGTTCTCGCCCCGAATCGACGGCGCTTTCTTTGCGGCCGCCCACGAGCGGCTGATCGCCGACGGGCCGCCGAAGCGGAGTTTGATCACGACCGTCGAGAACGACGGGATTCTCTTCAGTGAGTCCCGCCGCTTCCGCTCGGTCCTCCGCTTCGTTCAGCTCTGCTCGGCGCCCCGCCGGCGTTCAGCGGCTCTCGCTGAGCGCCGCCCACTTCGAGGCGGTCATCCGCGAGAAAGTCGCGCCGGCGGCGGCGTTCGGCGAGCACGCGGCCGCAGTCCAGGCGCGGCTTCTCGATTTCTACCTCCACTCGAGCAATCGAACGAAGGGCCGCCTCTTCTACCTGGAGCAATACGCGAAGGTGCGGATTGATGGCTGTTGGGATTGCGCGTGGAAGTCCCGATGCAAAGCGGGTCCCGTGGAACCGCAAGTCCAATGGTTTTGCTGCCCGATTTAGCCGACAGTCCTCCTTCTTACCAGGCGGATTCACGAGACCACCCTTGCATCTCACTGCCTTCTTTCCAGCTGGCCTCCGACCTGCTCATCGTCGTGCCGCAGCTGCGGGAGGCGCGCGAGAAGCGGCGGAGCGGGTGGCCCGTCTTCTTGACAAAACACACGCACTTCATGCCCGCGGTCGACTTCTCCACCGGCCGGCTGCCCGTGGACGCGCCGCAGCAAACGACTCACGGCTACGGTCCGTCCACCTCCCTTTATCTTCATTCGTTTGTTGTTCAGAGTACGGGGTGCTCTTCGACACGCGCTCCAGCCCGCCGAACGACACCGCCGAAGACTTGCGGTTCCAACGGCATCTGCTCGAGATGTTCGCGAGTTTCGTGCAGAACGGGTGACCGCCGTCTTTCGTTCGCACGACTGACCGCCCGCTTCCAGCACTCCGCAGCCCCCAGTCGAAGCGGTGAGTGCGGAGCGGCCGCTCGTCTACGCGGAGGTCTCGACGGCCGTCCGCCTGCGCGACGGGCTGTTCGGCGAGGAGCTCCGCTTTTTCGACCGCCTCCTCGAGGATTTCGACTTTGATTTGGTCGGTGGCGCTCACACGAACCCGCGCAGCTCTCGCACCGAACTGTGAGGCGGTGGACGGTCGGAATTCTTTTGTGTTAAAGTGACCCCACCTCTACGTTTAGTCGTTGGTCTTGATCGATAAACTCGCGGCCTGGTGGCTCGAACTGAAACGGAGATCGAAGAGGAACCGAATGCGCAACGCGTTCCCAACATTAGAAGATGCAGTGAGTGGCCGAGTCAGTTGTTGAGGAACTTCGCACTGCCGGAAAGCGGGAGGTCGTCGAGTCTTGGCGCCGCCTATGGGCGGCAGAAAACGGAGCGCGTCGAACAGCGCGGCTCCCCGCTCGTGCGAGTGGACAGAACGTGGGCGTCGAGCGCAATGCGGCGCCGAGTGCAACGCAGAGCGGGCCTCGCTGGCTCGCGCGAGTGCTCGACGAACGGAATGGCATTATTTCGGTCAAACAACGCCAACTGGACAGCAAGCGGGCGAAAGGTTTCCGAACGGAGGAGATCGCTGGCTGCTTGTGCTCGCGCGGGCAGGCAAGAAGGAAACTTGCGCCACAACTCCAGCGGTCAACTCCTCGGCCTGTTAGAGTCGTCGCTTGTTCGCTGAACTTTCGCAAGCATCCGTCAAACCCTTTTCTGACGTTTCCCTTCTACCACCTGCCGCCCGTTAGTTGGCCGTCTGAATCGTTCGTTCTGATGCGTACAAAGATGAAACGAGTCAATACACTTGTTTATGTCGTTCAGGGTAGCAATATAAAACAACAGATCGTAGAAAAATATGCCTTTTGAACAACCATGGCCGATAGAGGCGGTCGATTATTTTGTGCGCTCGCGTACGAACACGAAACACAATGCGGCATCCTTCGCTCGCAGCGTCCACACGCCAGAGATCGCTTTCGTTTTGTTTTGGTGTTTCGTCTTGAGCTCCGCGTCATAATCGTGCAGTTGGAGTTTGCACCTCGCGAGTGTTCGGAAGAAGCGCTGAAAAGCCGCCTTCGTTCGTTTGTAGTCGTCCTAAACACTTGCGAACTTCTGAACAGTAACTAGAGGCTCGTACATATGAGAGTTTGCGAGACGGCAGGTGGATTTCCGCGTGAACTTCCGCAAAAGAAATGCCCCGCTTCTTTCGCGATCTCTGCGACATGACGCGATCGATTGAGCAAGTGCAGCCACAACGATCGCAAGCGCTGCTCGTCAAGCTGACGATGAAGAGTCGTGCGAATCGAATGAAATAAAGCGACGAACTCACTCGTAATTGCCGAAGCGGAGTGATGGTAGAAGAAAATGAAGAACGACCCAACCGTTCAACGAGCGGAGATTCTCCATGGGCGTGCGAAACTCCCGCACCTCATCTTGGCTCCACGGCCTCTCGTCGAGTTTTTCCGCCGGAATCGGTGCGGGCTGCTCCGAAGGCCGCAAATCAATGACCACCTTTTCAACCGCCGAGTTCCGCTCGAAGCTGCAAGAAAGAATGAGGAGAACGGCGAGTGCGTGTGCTCACAGTCCATCAGCGACGAGCTGCTGGAGTGTCCGCGAGAACCCCAGTTCTGAAGCCGGAACGCGGAAGAACTGCTCGAGATCTGAAGGACAGCGATCGCAATGTTTTAGACGAAAAAGAACGGACCACGTCCAATGGTGTAATAATCGCGAACCTCCGCCTTTCCGATCGCATTCAACGGAGCGCGCGGCAGGAAAGACACAAAGTCGTGGGTGCACGTCGAACGGAACACCCCGACCTTGAACGGAAGAAAGTCCCGCAGCATGTGGACGATCCACGCCGTCTTGTGCGGCCGCTTGATCGTCACAACAATCGAATCTAAGTTCGAGAACTCTAAAACCAACAAAATGGAATGAAAACAAGGGAAGGACTAACTCTTCAGAGTCGACAATATCTCCGCCTGTCGAATGGGGTTTCCTTCGACGTCCGCAAAGGGATTGCTCGAGTGCAGGGATTGAAGAGGGAACTTCCTCTTGGGGTCGATCGGCCGACGATCAACAGAAGCTTGGATTTATTGGAAGAGAGACGGCGTTCAACGCTGGAGGCGTCGTACAACAAACAACAAGGTCCGCACGAAAGAAGGAGGGCGATACCTCCTTCTGCCTGAAAGCAGAAGGAGAATCAGAGGAGGAAGGGAACACGTGCACGAGGGGAAGAAGGGGGAAGGCGGGGGAGAGAGCGGAGAAAGGGAGTCGACCGTCCGCTCCGATCGCAGGGGCCCGAATGGCGGAGGCGCTCGTCCGTCCGCTCGCTCGTGGGTGGGTCAAATCGTCCGCTCCGTTCGGTCATCACTTCCCGCTGTCGTGGCGTTCCGTTTTCCCGACTCGCTCGTTCGAGTCGACACGCCCAATTGCGAAGTGTGTCGAAAGTCGGCCGTCGTTCCGGATAGACGACGAGAAGCAATCGCCGCACTTCCGCCCGCCCGATCGCCAAAATTCGTTGGATCGAATCACCGCTCGCATTTTCAGCTTTGAGTGAGAAGCGGCGTGGTTTGCAGGAAGCGCATTGCAGCCAGCTCACTTCACCGTCCAAAACAACCCACGATTGTGTGGGTTTCTTTTGCTTCTCGCTCGACGTGAAGAAGGCGGCAGAGAAGGAGCAGCTGCAGAAGAACGTCCGCAAAACGCGGTGCCGAAGAGCGTCTCGTGCTTGAAGGAAATTTGCGGCATTTGCAGGATCGTTGTGCTTCAAATCGGTGCTCAACGCGTGGACCATGAGAGCCCGCAACGTCCGCTCTCATCTTCGGCCGGGGCTTCGGCGACAGCACGGGATCTTCCTTTGGGATCTTCGGCTGTGGGCTTTCCGCATCACCAACGGCGTCGGCCTTCCGTTTGACTGCTTCAGAAGAAACAACGGGGTCCATTTGGAAAGCAGACGCTTCTGTAAGCAATGCTCAATTTAAAAAAAAGGATTGACGGGCAAACGAAAAAACGAGCGGAATGGAAAGTGGTAAATTAAGGAAGTGCCCCTGCGCTGCCCTCACAAACAACGCCGACTTGGCAGCAAGCGGGCGAAAGGTTCCAATGCTGAGGAGATGGCCGGCTGCTTGTGCTCGCGCGGGCAAGCTGGAGAAACTTGCGCCACAACTCCAGCGGTCACCTCCTCGGTCTGCTGGGGTCGCGTCTGGTTCGTTGTGTTTCGGCAAGCACCGACTAAACATTTCTTTTCTGCGGCGTTCACAACACAAGTGAGGCTTCGTTGAACGTTCAATAAACTGCTTTATGGTTGGTCGCTGAGTAGGAGCTCGAATGTAAAGTGCGGCCAGAAGGTTTATTTCGTCTGCAGTCAAGCGGGCGAAGCGGAGGCGGGAACTCAAAGAACTGCCGAGATGACTGATTCACTGCCCCTTCACTTTATTGATCACGAACGAGGCAGCTAAGAAGCACGTGGATTAGGTGAAAGGATCCAGGAGGCGACCATCCGGCGGAATTGCGGGAAGCGTAAGAAACAGACGATGCACTGGCTGGGCAGCAGGAACGTGAACAAACACATCGCCGTCTGCCGGAGCACGAAGCCGCCGTCGAAGCCCTTGAATGTCAACAGAAAGATGTTGCCCGCAATGATGGTGCACGGCACGTACAGAAAGGCCAAAGCCGTAAGGAACTGAGCGGAGAGGACTTTGTAGACCGCCAGTTGAAGCTGCAATCAGGGTTTGATTGGTCGGAGTAGACAAAAGCGTAGACAACGGACACAACTCTTGGCTGTTTTAGCGTGGGAAGATCGATAGTCAAGCAGAAACACGTCCACTCTTTTTCCCTAATTGTAAGAATGTAATCGTGTGTAATTCGAAGTTGCCGTCAAGTTCCTGTCGCTTTATAGATTCTTCTCTACCCCCAAACCCACTTCGTAGGTCTTCGGCTGGACGACTCGACTGGTCGAGTGGATCGCGCGGTAGGCGGCGAACATGGCGACCGACGAGAAGGCGACGAGCAAGAGGGTGATCGCGACGATCAATGCGGCAATCGCTGCCACTTCCGGCTGCTCGCTCATCGACATCAACGCCAACGACGGTCGTTCTCGTCTCAATTGGATCAGATTCAAATGAACCAACTCGTCGTTCGTCAGCTGGTACTCGTCGACCATCCGAATCAGAACGAAATTGAAGGCCAGGTAGCCGGAAGTGACGAGAGCGACGAAGAGGACGATGTTCCGCGTCGAAGAGAACCAATCGTTCAACGAAGACAGGCGACGCGAAGCGAAGACGTTCAACCGGAGGGATTGCATCAGGAGAGCGACGAACAGGACGACGGCCAACACTTCGACACACGAGAAGGTCAGGGCCATGCCCAGCAAGAAACCGAACGGCCCGAAGTGCCGCAGCGGGCCGAGCGCGTAGCCGCCGAAGTACAGCGGCATGATTGCGGGCGTCCAGCTCGTGAAGAACACGTGGTTCATCCTAAATCACGAGCTATCATCATCTGTTGTCCTCGTTTCGAACAGGTCCGTTTAAAACGCTCCTACAACTGCTTTCTACACTCCGTTGCTGCTCCTTCGTTTACCGCTCCTACGGTTCACTCCACTTCATCTCCTCCGATTGAAGCGCACGCGACTCCGGCCACTCACCAACAAAAGAAGACGACGAGTGTGCAGAAGCAACGGAATCCCTTCTCCATGTTCGTGCAGCGACGAGTGAAGAAGAACATCATAAGAACGGCAAGCAGGGTGTTGAGGACGGCCATTATGTAGAGGAACCACAACCAGTATTGCTCCCACTCTTCGACGAACGCGTGCACCGACAGAACGGAGGCATTCGGGGTCATCATCGCGAATCCGAAGACGAAAGGTTTGCCGCGAGAGAAACAACGGCAATTGTCCGTGGATTTCCGACCCGCACGGCCAATTCACGCCTGTGGCGGCCCGAATGCAATTACGAGCAGGAAATCGAATTCCCGACTGCTGCCGTTTGTGTTACGTGACTCCCAATCGTTACGTTTAAAGGAATCGAAAATACGTGCAGGAATCCCTAACAACTAAAGCCGACTGTTGAGAGGCGCCCGCTTCGGGGGTGGACGGGTACCGATGGTGCGAACAGCGCCGATTCACTCTCGAAACATTTCGGTACTCTCCCACATTATTTTCTTTAGCCTTGCATCGGGATGATCAGGAACGTGAAGGAGCAGAAGATCCTCGCCCAACCGAGAAGTTGATCGCCGAAATGCGCGACAAGCAGGCGGCGAAGGAGAGCATCGATCAGCCTGCAATTATCGAACGGTGCGTCGGCAGCGTGATCTGCCGGCTGTCGTTCGGGGCGTCTTTTGCAAAGGTTCCTTCTCTTCCGTCCATCTGCTCACGCATGGCTTCGTTTCAGGAAGCTTTCCTCGAGTACAATCAACTGCTGCTCCTGCTCGGCGAGCACTTTTCGATTCCGTGATCTTTTGGCAATGCAGAGTGGGCGCACTCATGCGTGGCAGGCGTCAAACATCTCTCCTTCTTCTCCTCGCGATAGCCCAAGAAAGGACGACGTGCGACGAGTTTCGCTTTTTCTTCGAACTGCAGATCGACGAACACAAGCGGCGATTGGAGCCGGGCGAACTGCAAGAGGACCAACTCGACGACTACGTTTTTCGTCTTCTTCCAAGAGCTGCGGAAAGGCGTTCAGGTCTCTTTTGTCTTGAATTCTTTCTAATCGTTTGTTTGCAGCAAGAACGACCAGCGAGCGATGGTATTTGACCTGTTCCTCAACGGCCAGGGCACGAACTCCAACACGCTCAGCTTCCTCTTTAACTTCGTCCTTAACCACCCGGAAGTCGGGCAGCGGATCGAGCGGGAGTTTGTGGAGAAGATCGGCATCGAGCGACTGATTCAAACAATCGACCGACATTTGCGGGAGTTCAGCGACGAAAGCTCCTTTACACCGGACTGCAGGAAACGAAGCGCCTCTGCAACCTCCTGCCGCTGAATCTTTTCCGCATGAACACGAAAGAAGCGACCGGCTGCCCGCTCCGCCCGTGCATCGTCCAGCAGATCTCCGCCGTTTTGTTCGACGAGAAGGTGCGAACAAACGAGCGATTCGTGAGCTCGAGGCTTCTTTCAGCCGTTCCACTGCCCGGACGCCTTCGATCGGCAGCGCTTCCTGGTCGTCAAAGCTGACAAAGTTAATTTGGGATGTGTTTGGGGTTCACATCTTCTCGGGCAACCGGTACGTATCTCCGTCAGCTTAGCAGTATCAGATCGACTAAATAGCTTCATCGCGCCTGGTCGGCTGCCTAGGCTAAGGCACTCTAAAGGTTCTTTTTGGTTCACGTTTGTTTTCGCGCTCGTCGAGAAAACGTGAATGGCCGTCTTTTTGCATTGTTTGCGGGCCGCTGCGGTCCGTTTCGGTGGATCGCTGGAGGGCGAACGGTCGCCTCTCGTTCGAAGCTCCTGACACGGAAAGCGTCGGCAAAGAAGGCTGCCCAAACATCGAGCATCCCTACAATCAACGCGCTGAGCGACGGCCGGCGAGAGCTGCGGGCCGCTCGAGGGCGACGGCAGCAGGCCGAAACGAGCGAGTGGTCGGGCGATCCTCCCGCTGCTGCAGGGATTCTTCGCTTTTCTCCTTCTCGTTCCTCGCCGTTCCGTTCGACTCCCGCCGCTCTATGCTGGAATTCGCCGAGTCAACCGCCCCGCTGGCTGCCCCACGAGCCTTCTGTCAGTCGGGAACACAAAACGGCAGCTCGTTCAGAAGACGGCGCGCCCGCCGGTTTGTTTCTTTGGCGAGGGCGCGGGGCGGTTGAAGCCGACAGATCGAAGTTTCGTCGTTCTCCGTCAT
Source organism: Aphelenchoides fujianensis (assembly GCA_024699865.1). Taxonomy (NCBI): domain Eukaryota; kingdom Metazoa; phylum Nematoda; class Chromadorea; order Rhabditida; family Aphelenchoididae; genus Aphelenchoides; species Aphelenchoides fujianensis. The sequence goes on from JAMPIO010000322.1 coordinate 30,917, forward strand.
CCTTGATCACCGAAATCCTCTTGCCCGCCGCCAGGCGAGAGGAAGATTGAATCCTTAACCCAACCGGCCATCAGAAAAATCTCGAGAAGCCGCAACCATCCCACGGCCGATCGTCAGCCTTCTTTCTTCCCCCAAGTTCAGGTGACGCCTTCTGTTTCCGGTGCGCGCTCGAAGAAGCAAGTGGAAGACGAGTGGAAACTCCAGGCAAGACCGATGGTTTACGAGTAGCCATCGACATCGATTCGGACGACGAGCTGCTGAACGAGGACGATTCTTCTCGTTCGTCTGCCCACTCTTCACTGACTGTCGGGGATTCTGGACGGCAAACTCGCTTCTCGTCCATTTCTTCCGTTTCTTCCGCTTCGGGTGACTTCGTTATCGTCTAAACGGAGAACAGGAGTTGTTGTTGAATAGGACGGTAGATTTAAACGGGTCAATGCTTGTCATTTACTCAACACAAAGACCATGAGTCAGGGCGTTCAGAGAGTCTTGGCAAAGCCAATGGACTTGTTGTTCGGCTCGTAGATGGAGCAGTACTGGCGGAGGAAGGGAGTGCCCAGCACGAGGTCCACATCGCCGATCCCGCCCTCGAAGTAGACGAAGCTGAGGAAGCAGCGGCCATCGGGGGTGTTCAACAGCAGGGTCGACTGGTCGACCTTCAGTTCGCTCGTGCTTTCCACCCACACGCTCCACGTGAATTGGATCGAACAGTCCACTTCGTAGAAGCCTGTCGGCAATGAATGAAAGAAGGCATCAGGCGACTGCTTACCGTAATCCCAGTCGTACTCGGCGTTCGTCGCTGTCGTCAGGTCGCGCATGGCCGTCAACGGAACGATGTTCTGAGCCGCTCCAATCGTCACAAGAGTCTAAACGATGAGAAGTAACTCGATAGAAGAAGAAGTTGCCTCCCACCTTGGAAGTGTCGCTAATCTTCGCGCCGTTCGTTCCAAACGCGTCTACGTTGATCAGGTAGCTGGAGTCCGAAATGAGTGGCACGTTGTTGATCTCCGCCGAGCAATGGTCGGCGTCGATGGCGCCCAGCGTGAGCGCGCCGGCCGGCTGGTCGAGTGGCAAGCCGCTCTTGGACTCCAGCCACACGGTGAACAGCGGCGAGTCCAGGAGCCCCGCATCAATGGCCTGTTGGATGACAGACGGGTGGTTGTCGAAACCGGAACGGCCGAAGCCAAGGCCCACAACGCCCGCCCACGGAACGTTCGTGAACGCAACGGAGAGCCGGTCGGCCTGCCCGAAGGTCACTCCGGGGATCGCGAGATCGCCGAACGCGAACGTGTCTCGCCCCAGCACGCCCGACACATCGCCCAGTTCGTTGGAGCCGTTGAAGGTGGCGCCCGTCGACTCGTAGGTGGCCGAAGCGGCGCGGTCGAACAGCGGCTTGTTGGCACACGGATCGCCGTGGTCGAAGAGCCGGCGGGCGTCGCTCGGCACGGGCGTCGTGAAGTTCGAAGGGCAGCAGAAGTCTTCGCACAATTGCGAGCACATCACTAAAAAGAAGGTTGACCAAAGCAGCTACTCGTGCCACGAACCGGGCGACTCCTTGCAGAAGATGGGGCAATCGTAGTAGGAGTTGTTCGCATCACAGGAGCTGTCCACAATCCAAGCCTGGCCCGTGCCCATGTCCGGGATCACTTCAAACATCTGCGGGGGACTTCCGACTCCCACTTGAATCTGGTACTCCATGTTTCCGTAGTCGTAGAACGGAGTCTGGGCGACGGCCGCTCGGTGGGCGCCGATTTTTGCGAACCAGCGGTTGACGGCGCTTCGCGCCGTCCCCTGCTGGTGGTGTCGTTAGACTGGTGCGTATCGAACGCTTTTGTCGATTTTGTTTGACGAACCATGTGCTCGTCGCAATGGGAGAACACTGAGTCGCGCTTCACAACGTTCGAATTTGATTGAAACTCGGCGAACAGGCCGTTTTTCAGCAGACACATCGCTGTTCGTCCATTTCGCTCTTACGGTCCCAAGAAAGAACGATTCGTACCGGAAAAGCCGCGCAGGAATGCAGTCTTCAAAGACGACGGCGCGCACAACGCTCTACCTTACCCGCAAACAACGCCTAATAGTCTGCTTTGATGCCAGCAAATGGAAAAAAACGAATGGCGGCTGCGGCGACCGAAGAAATTGGCCGCAAAGCTAGAGTGCATATCCCCACCGCAAAACGCGCCATTACTCCTCGCACTCCGCATCAAACCGTCCGATTCGGCTTTGCCTGATTTCGGCGCGAAAATTTCCCGTTTGAAAAATACACGGGACTCTTTGCGGGCGTCTTCCTCGCCACCGAGCCGCCGATTTGCATCTCCTTTTCTTCCACGCCGAGCGGCCCTCGCGCCCTCCGTCCCGACCGAGCGGCGGCGAGTCGCGCCCACTCCCCGCCGTTCGCGGCCGCCCCGAACGCTCGGAATGCACTGCGGGCGGCCGTTTTTGATCGCTTTTGAGCTTACTTTTCCGTATTTTCGACTCGTTTTTGGTAGAGCAATGGAATATGAAGGGTTCTTTTACGCGATAAGTGGGTTTTTTCCAAATTTGATTCCGAAGGGAAAAATCGCTCTCTGAATGAGTGCCACGAATATCGTCGCTTTTTCGTTTAGTTTTTGCTCATTTTTTCTGGAAATTCTGGACATGACAGTGGACATCGAGTCTGTTTTAGTGATAGCTCCTCGTTTTGTGACGTTGACCGTCAACGAGGTTATCGTTCGCTGTCGTTTTCGTGTTTTGGGCGTCGAGAATGCTCGTTTTCATCACTCAAGTGTTTTCAGGAATGCCGCGAGTGTCGAAGAAACAGTCTGGATCACGACAAGGATGGACCACGCGCCGCGCCCGAGCCGCCGCCGACCAGTCGTCCTCCAATTCAGCGGTAAGCTCGCTTCTTTTCGGTTTGATTGACGTCCAATTATTTTTTGCCTCATTTCAGACACCTTCCGATGAGTCCGAACCGCCCCCCCGTCCCGAACAAGGAGCGGAGCCGATGGACACGAGCGATCCCGCATCACAGGTAGGCGGACTGAAGCCATTCGATGGGAGCGGAGCGAAACGATCTGTGATTCTTCAACCCGTTGATTTCCTCTCGATTTCAGGTCGCCGAAAGTCCGCCCGCCGTCCACGAAGAAGCGGGAACCTCGTCGCTTGCTGCGGAGAACGCCCGTCTCTCCGCTCTCGTCGCTGACCTCCGATCGGGATTCGCAGACGAACGGGAGCAACTCGCCGGCGAACGGGACCGACTCGCCGCTCGGCTTCAAGAGGCGCAGGACAACGCGAGCCGGTGGAAGGACAAATGCCACGGGCTGGAGCAGGACCTGGAGGCCGCCCGTCGGGATCTTCGCGACGCCCAGCAGTCCGCCCGCCAGTCCGAGCGTCGACTTCAGATCGAATTGGAGAAGCAGGCGCGCCGCTCAGCTCCATCGACCACCCGCGAGCGGAAGCCCTTCGTCGAGCTCGGCTCTTCACAACAGTCCGTCCGCCGCTCGACTCTGGAGAAGTCGATCGGCGCGCCATTCCACATCGATCTCGACGGCCAAGAGCAACGGCTGAGCCCAGCGGATGGAAGCGCTCTCCGCCGAATCGGAAACCTTTCCGAATCGACGTTCAAGTTCTGCCGCCGCTGGTCGTCTTTGAAGTGGCCGTCGCTCTCGTCCGTGCGGAACTTCGAGCGCAAACGACTGGACGACCTGGGCGACTTCACGACCGAGCGCCGAGGCGAAGTGATGGCCACCGCTGCGTCGCGTCCCGAACTGATGATCACCGCCTACATCCAGCACCTGGCCGACTGCAACCACATGGAGAGCCCGCCGAACGAGATCGAGGTCGTCGTGAGTGCGGACGGTGGCGGCAGATGGACGAAGCTGGGCATCTTCGTCCCCACCTTCGGCACAAACGTTCAGTCGCCGAACTCCTTCCTCCTCCTTGGGATCTACGAAGGAGACGAGAAACGGGAGCACGTCGTGTCCGCGTTCGCTCCAATCTTCTCCGCTCTCAACGGACTGCACCGAAACGGCATTCGTCTTCGTGGACACTCGCCTCCCATCCCGATCAAACTGCTCTTCTGTGCTGACTTGAAGATGACGTGGATCATCTTCGGCGTGGGCTACTACTCGGCCACAAAGTTCTGCCCCTGGTGCGAAGTTTCGCGCGGCGAACATCACGACCAACCGATCGCCGGAAGCCAGCTGCGCGACTTCCGCGACAATCCGCCCGGCAAGGAGCCGCTGCTGGACATCCCACCCGGCCAGATCGTCCCGCCGCCGCTCCACATGATACAAGGGGCCGCAAATACGGTCTTCAACAAGTGGGACAAAGACTCGTGAGCTGGAAACCACCGCATCTCTTCGCTTAACAGTTCACTTCGTTCAGGCGAGAGCGTTTGTTCAATACGGCCCGCGTCCCTTTCAAGTCCTACCGCCAGTCCTCCCTCCTCACCGGCCGCGATGCGCAGAAGTTTATCGACTGGCTGTCCAAGCATCCGGTGCGTTTCGATTGGTTTCCTTTTCATTTGTGTGCGTTCAGAACGTGCGCGTGAAAAACCGCAACGTTCTGAAGGCTCTGCACGAAGTGGCCAAATTCGCGATCGCACAACGCGTCGAGTTCGATTCCGAACGGTCCTCTCAATTGGTCGACGCGATCCAAAAGTTCTCGGACGCGTGGCGGCAACCCGGGACCTCCCTTCCACTCACAAATAAGATCCATCTCTTTGAATCGCACCTGCTGGACTTCTTCGAGACTCACGGCACGTGGGGAACGTACTCCGAACAGAGTGAGCGGCCACTCGCTTTCATTTAATGCTTTCTTCTTTCAGTCATCGAGCACTTGCATCACGTCGGCAACGTGATCGACAAGAAGTGCTTCGGCGCCAACAAGGACCGAAACGCGGGCATCTTCATGCGCCAGCAGCTGGCCGTCGTGTTCGCCGATCACGTCAAGCTGGAAGCGAAGCTCCCGTCGGTCGCCCAGCCCTTCTCTCCCCAATCGATGGACGACGAGGAGGCGGAGGACGAGCGGAACGTCGGTCCGCTCGACGAGGACGAGCCGATCGAGGAGGAGGACTCGTTCGTGAACGTTTGGGACGACGAGTAGGCGCGCGTGGACGTGGACGGTAAGTGGGCGGGTCATAAGTGCACGGAGTGACCGTTCCGCTTTCAGGTTCCGTCCTTCCGCTCGTTGGATCGACGATGTTCGCGATTGATTGTTGTTGTTGATGTTTGTTGTTGTCATAAAAAGTCGATCGACCACTTGTTTGATGGCTTGCACGCGTTTGGGGGCATTTCCGCCGCCTTCCCCTTCGGGCGGGAGCCGAAAAGCGAGGGGGCGGGCGGTCTTTCCGCCGGCGGGCGCGAAAATCGATCGGGCATCGCGCGCACTTTTCCGCTCGGGTGCCAGCGGGCCGAATCGGACGATTTCCACGGGACCTGACGCGGTGTGCGCGCGTTATGTTTTTCGGCGGGAGTGAAGAAAGCCGCCGAGAACGCGCGGCAGCAGAAGAATGTTCGGAGAGTGCGGAGGCGGAGAGCCGCGCGAGCTTGCAAAAAGTCCGGAGCGTTCGCGGGATCGTTGTGCTCCAGCCTTGTGCTCAGCGTGTTGACCATCAGTGCGCGGCGAACGTCCTCCTTCATCTTCGGCTTCGGACGGCTCGGCTTATCGTCCGCTATTTCTTCCAGCTTCTGCTCTGCGTCCATTAGAGTTCTGAAACAAAAGCGAGCGTTAAGGAAGGGTGGGCGGCGGCAGCAGTATGAAGTGAGGGCGGACGAGTCGACTGCCGCCACCGCTCGCTAGATCAAGCGAGTGGACGCCGCTGATTGCGTTCGAATCCACGCGGCGTTCAGTTTCGAATTGTCGGCTGCCCGTTCGTTTTTCAGCAGCCGGAGAGCGTTGGCTTCCACGGTGCGCGGCATGACCCGCCTCCCTCTGCTCGTTTCAGCAGTCCAAAGTCCACTCGGCGACCTGCTGACCGCGCCGTGCATCCTCTCCAACACAGGGCCGTTTGCTCGCTGTTTTGGAGAATCTGGTGGCAAAAATGACTCCTCACACGCACCAAACTTAGACGCTGACCGCTTGGAGCCGCGTTGAACGTAACGACGGAACGCGGTGGGGTGAAACGAAGAGCGTCCGGCTGCTCACAACTCACGCCGTTAGAACTGCAGATCGTGATCAGGAGCTCCACCTGCCTGGTGAACACTTTGTTTCTTTTTTGTCACTGCAAGTGGACCTCCCACCAACGTTTATTCAAATACAAACAACGGATCGAATCATTCGGTCTTGACAATAGGTTCTTCGTCCTCCGACTCGCCGTTTTCGGTCTCCTCCTCGTCATCGCTGTCCCCTTCGCCTCAAGCCCGTCCCCGCTCTCGATCGTCCGCTTCGGCCTCGATGACCGCCCGCATTTCCTCTTCGGTGAGCGCGTCCTCCAGCTTCGGGTCGAGAAGGAGCAGCCGCTGGATCCGCTCGTCGGTGGCCTTCTTTCGATTGCGCGCCGCTTGTCGCAAATCGCGGGCGGTGGGATGAGCGATCGAGTCGGCCGGTTTACTCGCGGCGGCTTCCGGTTGGGCGGCAGCAGGCGCGTGCAAAAGAAGAAGTGTGAACCGCAGAGCCTGCCGCTCACCTGGAGTGTCTTTTGCTCGGCACTCGCTCCCGTTGCGTAGCGATCGTAGCCGTGGATCGTGCGCTCGTGGTAGTCTCGGTAGAAACGTCCCGAATACCGCGAACCGCACACGCCGCATTTGTGGCCGCCGGTCTTCGAGTGCTGTCGTTCGTGTGTCGCCACGTTGCTCGCCGGGTACTCGACGCCGCAATGCCGACAGGGACGCTAAACGGTGGGGGATTGGGGGACGAGAAGCGAGTCGAAGTCGCCCACCTTTTCGACGGCACGACTCCGTTCGTTTCGTTCGTGCTTCGAGCGGTCCTGGTTGTGCTTCGTGGTTTCGTGCCGCTTCCGCGCCATCGGATCTCGAAAGCGGCACGTACACGTGCGGCACTTGAAACGACCGTCAGACGAGTGGGTGCGAAGATGCACGGCGCGATTGCTCGTCCAGTACTCCAGACCACAATGCGGACACGTCCACTGGAACAAAGATCGTAAAGTCGACCGAAAACCAGTGTCTGCTGACCAGAGCGTCTTGCTCTTCGGTGCCCTGAAATCGGTGGCATGAAAATGAAGCTCGTCGGCAAACACTCACGCTTGTTTCGTGTCCCAAACGGACCCAACGTTTCCATTGAGCATTGCGGCGGAAATACGCGTGCAGCTTCCGCTCGTGTCGGTTTCGTTCGGCACTCAGCCGGAATTTCGCTCCACACTTGGCGCAGGGAAAGCCGTCGGTTCGCGAGTGCAGAAGTTCGTGTCGCGCCAGATTCGATCGCGACACTTCCCGGCCGCAGTGTCGGCAGCTCACCTGCGAATAGAAGGCGCTTATTGCCGAGAGTGGCACGCAATCCTAACTTTCCGCGGCTTCTCGCGAGCCGAACGAGCGAGCGGCGCGGCGGCGGCGGGCGTGTCGACGAGAGCCGGCGACTCGGCGCTCGCTGCGGCATCGGCGGCCTCGGATTTTGGGCGCGCAGCGGGCGTCATCGGTGCCGCCGATTACCGGAATCGAATTCGGAAGACTGTTGGACGCTCTGAAATCAAAGTGAACGAATGGAAGAAGCGGCGTCCCCCGCTGACCGCAACGGCGAAAAACGACGTCCGCTCGGCCGGCAGTCCGCCGCCGCTTCTTTTTGGCGGCCGATCGCTCCGTTCGCTCCTTCCTTTGCGGGCCAACCCGAACCGCCGGCAGCTCGCTTCTCTCCGCTGTTTGGCGTTCGAAAACAAACCGCAGAACTCCATCTCACGTGAATTTCAACACTCGAGGTTTCTCGAACAGGAAGCAGGGCGAGTAGCTGAGCCCACGACCATCCGCTTGCTGTCTGTCGGTCATCGGGCGCGATGCCGAAATGACCGCTCGCTCCTTTTACGCATCGCCGCTCTCGATTCTCGTCCCCGATCTGACCTCCGCATGAAAACTGTTGCTTGTCGCGCGCTCGCCCTTCTCCGACAGCTATCCGTCCGGTCGGTCGGTCGAACCAGAGAACACGTCTGCTTCTTCCTGTTGTGATGAGAAGCCGATGAAACAACAATCAGCTTTATTCCAAACAATCAACAGTCAACAACCCGACACTTTAGCTTCTCGTTCAAACGATGTGGACTCCTCGGCGCGCAAGAAACTGACGGTCGGCAGCGATGCCTGAAAGCGAGGAAGAGCATTGAGAGCACTCACTCGAACTCACACTCCCGGTCGGCGGCCGAAACGACGAGCAGGGCGGACGGGAGGCGAGCGGCGGGCAGCACGTGGGCGACGAACTCCTCGAACTTCAGCTCGGCGCTCATTCGCGCTCGAATTCGTTCGCCCACTTCGCCCGCGCCCTCCTTCACGAACAAGTGGGCGAACGCGTGTCGGTCGGCCGACGGCGGGAGCTCCCGACGAGCCATCCGAACGGAGCAGACGGGCGGCGGGAGGTCGGCGAGCTCCGCGAAGTCAAGCGTCTTCGTCCGAAGCACAAGGACCTTGCCCGCCGGCTCTTTGCTCCAAGCGTGCAGCATGAACGCGCCGAACGTGTCGCGGCACTGCAAAAGTAAAGAAGATAAACTGAGGATGACGAAGGACGACTCACGAGCTCGAGATCGAAGTAGACGAGAGCCGGCTTCTGGCGCAAGTGATGCGAGAGAACGAGCCACGAATCCTCCTCGGCGGTCGGCTGTTGGGCTTCTTGCGGACGAACGACCGGTTGGAGGAGAGCGGGGGTCGGCGCTCGTTGGGGCTCGTTCGCGGCTTCCTCTGCTGCTCCATCCGCCGCCTGACCGCCCTCTTCCCCCGCATGCTGGTCGGTTGGCTCTTCGCCGAGCGAGTCGTCCGTCTGCTCACCGGTCGAGTACTCGGTCCATTCGTCGCTCGAATCGCCGCTCGGCTCGCCTTCCGATTGGTCCGTCGAGTCCTCGTCCGATTGATCGCCCACTTGCTCGGCATCTCCAATGGGCGCCTGCAAAAAAAAAGGCGTAAAAGCGAGTTCTCACTCAGTTCTACCTCAGCTCCCTCTGCGTAGCGATCGTAGTCGTGAACCGTGCGCTCGTGCCGATCTCGGTTGGCGAGACGAGTGAACGAAGAGCCGCAGACGCCGCACTTGTGGCCTCGGCGCTTCGAATGCGTCTTCTCGTGGCTCGCCAAAGCGTTGTACGGATACTCAACACCGCAGTGGCGACAGGGAACCTAAATAAAAGAGTGAAGCAAAGACAACGAATAGAAACCAACTTTTTGCGGCAGACCTTCGGCATTCATCCCACTCGTTCCTTGCTCTTCGTCCTGCTCGGCTCGGAAGCGGTCGTAGTTGTGTTTCGTCTTTTCGTGCAGGTTGCGAGTCTCCGCTTTCCGGAAGCGGGACGTGCACAACGAGCACTGGTGACCCGTGGTGGCCGAGTGGGTGCGGAGGTGAGCGACCCGGGAACGCGGCGGGTAGATCAACAAGCAGTGCGGACATTCCCACTGAAACAAACACGTGGAAGATGAACGAACGTTACGGTCGGCATGCCTGGTTGTTGTGCTCGTTGGTGCCCTGAAACTGAAGAGATGAGTATCGAAGCCGAAGGCGGCCCACTCACCGTCGTTTCTTTTCCCAGACGCCGCCAATGTCTCCATCGAGCGCTTCGTCGAAAGTACGCGTGTTGGCGCCGTTCGTGTTTGTTGCGGGCATTCGAACGAGGAAACTTCGCTCCGCATTTGGCGCAAGCGTGGTTGCCCGTGGCCGTGTGAGTCCGCTCGTGACGCCACAAATTGTTCGCCGTCAATTCCAAGCCGCAGTGTCGACACGCGGCCTGCAATCGGAATGCGAGTGAGCAATCGGAAATGGAAGAAAAGTCCCACCTTTCGCTGGCTGCCACCGGATTCACGGGAGCGAGTGTCGGGCGCCATTCCGAGCAGTTTGAGCGCAGTCGATGTGGGGCGGCCTGAAATCGGAACGAAACCGCGTGAGTGAAGAAATCGGCGCCTCTTCCGCCCGCAACGAGCGCCGTGGAAGACGCCGATCGCCCGCCATCTTCCCTCCGCTTCCCTCCGCTTCCCTTCGTTTTTCTCTCGGCGGCCGCCCGGCCGACCGCTGGACGCCCTCCTTCCTGAGCGGGGGCAATTCGGACGGCGCCCAAATCGCTTCCCGCCGCTCGTCTGGGGTATGCAAAATGCGGTCCGCAGACGGGCGCGTGCACTCCGTCAGTGACGCCATCCGCTGTCCGAAGTAGAGGAGTGAGTCACTCTCTTGTTTTGCCCAACGAACAACCGAAAGAATTGATCAAAGACCGCTTGTTGACTCCGAAGATCAAGGTGTTTGCTGGTGAAAGGAAACAAATGAACTGCACCCTGATCTTTGAGGACACACAAGTCGTGAATCAAAGAGCACACTGCTCCCCGCTCCATTCGTCAAGCCTCTTCCGCCACTTCAACCAACCGCTCATACAATCCATTTTATTCGTCCGCTTACAAGAAACAAACTGCTTGACACAAACGAGAACAAATGGGCGGCTTCAATCCTCGCGGATGGACTTCAAATTGCGGGCGGCCGGTAGACGGGCGGGCGTCTTCGGCTTCCGTTTGGCGGGCGGGACGGACACTCTGTTGCGCGTCACGATCCTCACCTTCGATTCGATGTCGAACACCAGGTTCTGCTCGTCATCCCATTGGAGGTGGGCGTCCGGCGGTGGCGAGCGGCCCGAGTCGTCGTCCGCCTCATTCGCCTGCAAGAGTTGAGTGATCGTTGGCCACCCACCGACAGGTTCGTGTCCGCAGCGGGCTCATGTACTTGAATTGGCGGGCGGGATTTGGTGAAGCGGCGGCAGGCACTCGATCGTCTTGCCGCGCAGCTCCGCCCGCCGCTTCCGCACGTCCGTCTTCTGCAAGGCCGCCGCCTTTTGTTTCGATTGGAAGCCGTCCAGAAGACGCGCATTCGTCGCCAGCTGGGCGGCGTCTGCAACGAACGAATGGAAGCCGAATGATCAGGGACTCACGCTCCTTGACCGCCTGCTTCTTGTTGCGCCGCCGCTCGACGTCGCCGCGCACGCGAGAAGCAGTGCCGCCAGCAGCCCGACAATCAGCGCGACGTTCTGGCTGCAGCGAGTGCGTGGAGGAGAGCGAGCGAGCGGGAACTCACCCGCCGTCTTCCTTCTCGTCCGCGCGCGGCACCGGCTCTCCTCCGTCTTCCTCATTTCCGCCTTCGCCCCGCTGCTCTCCCGGCGAACGAAGAGTTCAGTGCGGTTTGACCACGACTCGCATTCCCACCAACGCAATCAACCAATGGCTCGCGGTAAGCGTCTCTCCGAGTCGCGCGGGTCGGTTCGGCTGCGTGCTGCGTTTGTCGTGGTCATTCGCCTTTCCTGTGCTCGGAAAGATGGTTGACGCGGCGCCCGCACCGCGCGTTCCCGCTCGAATCCAGCGAGAGGAACCGCTCCAGCATCACGTCGTTGTTTCTGGCCATCTGATGGACGATTGGACCCACGGCCTTCCTGAACGAGCGTTGAGTCCCGACGGCCGGTTTTTGTTTCAGATGCGCAAAGGATGGCTGCTGACGCAAGTAGAAGATTTGTGGACGGGGAAGCGAATGTAAGTTTTTACTTCTATTGTTTTATTTTACCACCAACGTAACGACTTCAGTTCGCCAACAGAGCGCGTAAAGATTGGAGGCGACACGACCTACTTTGTGGACGACAACCGGGTGACTGCCGTGCACGTTTCTCCTTCCGACAATACCGTTTTGTAAACACGCTGTCCGTGGACAGCCGCTCGAATCAAATCAACGTGGGAAGTCACCCGATCGAACGGCTAAACTCCGCTGTCGGGAGTGTTGTTCGCGTCATTCGAACGGACGATCCGCACGAGTATCTTTTGCTCGGGTCACCTGATCACTTTTCCGATTTGCACGTGTACTCGTGTAGATGGAATGGTCGGAATAATCGTCTGATGGGCGCTATCTCGGGAGTTCCATGGAGTTATCCAATCAGCGCGTATTACCACAACGACAGGCTGTTTTTCGTCTTTGTGGGTGTAGTATCCGGTGGTATCCATTGGTACTGGAGTCTCGGCTACGTTAAGTTGAACGGGCAGCAGCAGAAGCGATCATCAACCACACCGGTCACCTTTGAGACGCACAACGTCGAGATCCCCGAGGTGAATGAATATCTTGCAAATCCATTCACTGTTTTCGTCATCTTCAGCTGCGGACCAAGAATTTTAACCTTCTTTCCACTCATTTCAACGAGGGGCATTTCTTTGCGTTCAAGAACACGTACGGAGAGCCCTGGGAGCTTTTTGACTACGATCTCGATCGAAACAGCCTGTTGTCACTCAAGCTGACATTCCGAACTACAGGCAGCTTCATGCCGACTGCTGCTATCGACGGCGGGGTTCTCAGCATCTTGACAAAAGACGAGCAAAAGCAGCAAGGGCGAACCGTAATTAAAAAGTACCGTTACGCGATCAGGTGAGTGCAAGAGAGCATCAAGTGATCAGCGTCGTTTGCAGCAAGCCGGAGAAATTGGTGCGTTTGGCGTGGTTTGCCCGGCCGCCTTCCGCCGACACGTCTGCGTTCGCCTTCTGTCTGCAGTGATCAAAGCTTTCCTTCGTAGCGATAGTCCGCTCCCATTACTTCTTTTTTTGTGAACAGAGATCGTTTGTCGATGTGAAGTCGTTTCGTGGATAAAAATTCTTCGTTTTGGCTGCCGAATGCACTCCAATTCCTGATCAATGCTGCCGCTCTTCAGGTCGTGTGAAAGCGAACTGCGAGTTCCTTCTGTCCCGTTCACTCCTGCACGAAGGCAATCCGACAACTTTCTCTATCGTCGAACCCGTTTTATTCCCACCCGAACACAAGACATTCACGAACGGGGAACTTTGGCCGCAAATCCTGCCGCTTTGCCGCCGCCCGTCAAGGCGGAGCGGCCGGCGGAGCTCGCCGAAAAGGAGCGGGAGCGAACGGCGCTCGTCCGACGGCGAATTTCGCGCGGCGAGTGGAGCGGCGGGCCGGCGGCGGCTTTCGGCTGAACGGAGAGCGGCGAATGGGAAGTGGGCGGTCGACTCACCTCCTGCCGCTTCTCCGCTCTGCCGCGCGTCTTTTTGGTGTGGAAAGTGGCCTGAAGGACAAGCGATGAGCGAAGAGGAGCCGGACGGAGTGAACTCACTTGCTGCCCAACGCCCTCGCTCGTGATCTGAACGGTGCGGCGAGGACGACGACCGCCGGACGTGCCGACGGCTACGCGGAGCGTTCGGCGATGCGCGTTCGTGGGCCCGAGCGCGAGACGGCAGGCGGCGGCCACGAGCTGCAAGCGGCGAGTGAGTGGGCGGGCGAGCGAGCGGAAGACGAACGTCGGCGAGGAGGTCGCGCTCGTCGGGCAGCTGGACGCGAACGCGAGTCGCCGCCGCAGCCGCCCGCCGCTCCCGCCGGGCGCCGTTCGCGCGCTGGAGCGCCGCCGCGTCGATGGCGAGGCGCGCCGGCCGGTCGGCGGGCGCCGAGAGGACGCGCTCTTCGGCTCGCGTCTCACGATCCCGCTCGTCCTGCGCGCACTGCAGCGAAGAAGAAGGTGGATGAAACGAAGGGAGGACTCACGCGAACGGCATCCCGCACGGTGGCCGGCGGCACGGGCATGAACGAGTCGTAGCTGGCGGTGCCCGAGGACGGCTCGTAGAGGCCGAGCGCGTCCGCCTCGAACTCCCGCACCCGCTCGCCGCCGCCGAACATCACGCGCTTCCGATCGACCGGCTGCATCGCGCCGCCGCTTTGTTCGAACGAATGAAACGAGAGTGATTGGTCGGTTGTTGCGGCTACTCGAAGGTTCATTCAAATTTTGACGGAAGGGTTGTCGATTGGTCACTCGTTTTGATGGAAGCGAAAGGCGTGTTCCCGTCCACGGTCTTGTTACAAACACACTCTCCGCAATCGAACGCGCCTGCCACGACGAAAGCAGACCGAAAGACCGTGGTGACTGGCTCAAATTTATTCGGCCGAACGAGCGGCCGACAGCAGACGAAAGCGGGCGGGATCGCCGCTGGTGGTCAAGCGGCCGGACGATCGTGTTGGTCGGAGATTTGCGTCTCGTCGCATGAAAATCGACAGCATTGTTTGCTTCGCATTTCGTCCTTGAAGCTTTCCTTCGTCGCGAACGGTCGTCTGTTCTCCCTAGACAAAAATGTGGACGGGCGTGTTCCGCGTCGATCTTTCTGTTGAGTTCTTGCGGGGTCTACGAAATCGTTCCGTCGTGCTGCGGCCTGTGACGAGTTTTCTTTCCGGTTTTCCGTTTGGCCGCGCGATTGACACTTTCCACGGCCATTTCGTTGGTATCAGATGCCCGCCGATCAGGAGCCGCTGCTCGCGGACACGCCCGGCCGCTTCACGCTGTTCCCGCTCGAGCACGCGGACATCTGGGCGTTCTACAAGAAGGCCCAGTTTTCTGGGTGGCCGAAGAGGTGCGCCTCGATCAGAACGTGCAGAATGGGCCGCGTTGCGTGACGAGGAGCGCTTCTTCATCGGCCGAGTGCTCGACTTTTTCGCCGCCTCGGACGGCATCGTCAACGAGAATCTGCTGGAGCGCTTCGCGGCCGAAGTGCGCTGCTTCTACGGCTTTCAGATCGCGGTCGAGGACGTGCACAGCGAGATGTACGCGATGCTCATTGACGCCGCGGAGAAGCGAGTTCTTTTATTCACCCCTTTGATTCGCTCTCGTTTGCAGACAGCGGATGTTCAACGCAATCGAGGAGTTCGCGTTCATCAAGCGGAAGGCCGAGTGGGCCCTCCACTGGACCAACGACACGACGGCGTCCTTCGGCGAGCGGCTGGTCGTCTTCGCCGCCGTGGAGGGCGTCTTCTTTTCAGGCAGCTTCGCGTTGATCTTCTGGCTGAAGCGCCGCGGGCTGATGCCCGGCCTGGCCCAGTCGAACGAGCTGATCGCCCGGGACGAGGTTCGTTGCTCTTTCGCCTTCCTCCGTTCCCTTCTCTCGTCGTTCAGGGCCTCCATCGGGATTTTGCGTGCCTTCTTTTCCGCCACCACCTGCGCAACCGCCCGTCGACGGCGCGCGACGCGGTGGCGATCGAGAAGGAGTTCCTCACGGACGCCCTGCCGTGTCGTCTGATCGGCATGAACGCGCGCTCCATGTGCCAATACATCGAGTACGTGGCCGACCATCTGCTGCTCGCGTTGGGCCTGGACGCCGTCTCCGAGGCGCCCAACCCGTTCGCCTTCAGCCTCGAGGGCAAAACGAACTTCTTCGAGCGCCGCGTCACCGAGTACAAAAAGTTCGACCACGGCGGACGTCGCGACGACGCCCACGAGTTCCGCACTGATTGGACGTCTGAAGCTCCGATTTGTTCGTTTGCTTTGCTTCCGTCTGCGGAAATAAAGGCGGGATCTGGACAACAGTCGCCATTTGGCACGTGGGAGAACGGCGATCAATGCGCGGGTTTCACGATCGCCTGTTCACAAGGAACAAAGGATGTGGACGGGCGGGTTGCTCGGCCCAATGAGAACAACGAAACGTGATGTAAATGAGTGCCCAGTCGTCCACGTGATCCCTTCCGCACAAAGAACACTCATCGCCACGCTGCAGCGCGCGGCGGACGGGCGGCCAAACGTCGGCGAGGGGCGTTGCGCGATCCCGCAGAGCGGCGGGCCGGGCGAGGAGTGGTTGTTCCCGGCGAGTCCCCCCTCTCTCCTTCATTCTTCCCGTCTTTCAGGTCGTCCTGTGCTTCCCCGAGGAGTTCCCGACGCTGCCGCCCGAAGTGCGCTTCGAACCGCCCGTTTGGCACCCGAACGTCGACCTCCACACGGCAGTCCTGCCGCTGGCCGCTCCCTGGCGCCCCGAGACGAGCGTCGAGGAGGTGCTGCAGCAGGTGCGGGCGACGTTTCTCGAGCCCCGCCCGACGCCCGTCCTCAACGAACACGCCGCTCTCTACTACAACGATCAGACGTGAGTTCCCCCTTCGTTGCTTGTTTTAAGCGACTTCTAGGAAGAAGTACAACCCGCGCTGGACGTTGGTTCAACTCTGCCAGGCGCACCAGTTCCCGCGCCACCGCTTCCTGCCGACCTTCGACTTGAGCCGCGAGGCGATGCGCTGGCCGGCCGACTCGCTGGACTCGCAGGTCGCTCGGGCGGTCGAGGGAGTGCGCGAGCGAGTCGATGCGATGCGCCTAAAGTCGTCGGCCGCTCCGCCCACCTTCGACGAGCCGTTCGCCGAGCACGCGGCCGAAATCTTCCGCGAGCTGCACGACGGCGGCCGCCCCGACTTGGCCCGTCGTCTGCAGCAGGAGGTGCTCGACGTCGTGGCCCGTTTCGAAGCGCAGCTCCACCCGAAGGAGCCGCCCGCTTCGTCCGACCGGCTGGTGGAGCGCCCCGGCAACCCGTGGCTTTTCGTGGAGCTACGAGCCGGGCTTCGGCCCGCCGCCCGTCTTCGACGGACCGCCCATGTTCGCGTCGCGCTGGAACGGCTGCTGCGACGCCGAGGGACAGCGGGAGGCCGCCGAATCGTTGGAACAACGAAAGACGGCCGCCTTCAAGGAGCACCAGGAGTTCCTCCGCCGTCTGCAGCTGCAGGAAGCCGAGAAGCAGCGCGATGTGAAGGACGAGCCGAAGAACTCGACCGGCCGCAGCTACTTCGTGGCTACCGGCGGCGCCCACGTCTTCTGATCTCCTCCGCCTCCCCCTATTTGTTTTGTTCGAGTATGTAGGGCATTTATTCCTGAGTTCTAAAGTGCGGGCATTTCAATTGTATTTCGGATTCTCCTGTGGTTGATCCCCCTGTCTTGTGAACGCACAATGAACAGCACAGGACTAAATGCGGACATTGTTGAAACGAAGCCTTGACGGAGTACGAAGAGTTTCTGTTTTGATTCAATCCCCGAACAAACGCAGACGACAAGCAAAAGAACCGTCAACGAGGCGGTCTGTTCGCTCGATCAAGCGCTCGCCGATGCAAGCGAATTTGCACGAACGAACCGTTCGTTCGGTCCACAAGTCGGCCGCTTTCGCCGCGGAGCTCACTTCGCAGTTCGGACGGGCGCCGACCAAACGGCAACCTTTCAACTCTCGTTCATTCCAACCGCCCGGCGAGCGGTCGATGCGGAACGAAGGGGCGGCGATCCTCGTGGCCGTCGGGCTCCTGCTCGCGACCTCGGCGGCGAGCGGTGAGTGCCCGTCGTTCTCGTTTTAATCCTTTCCTTGCCTCTCCAGAGTACGAGGAGCACTGGTGCGAGCATCCGATCAAGCAGCGCTGGAGCTCCGACGGCCTCTTCGTCTTTGACCCCACGGAACAGGAGTGTGTGATCGGCGAGTACGATGGCGGAGATCTCCGAGGATGGTTGTCGCCGGCGAGTTCCCTCCGATCACTCCAACAAACCTCCGATTGCAGTGGGAGTGCATGGCGGCGTGCGTGTGAATGTGCCCGTCGGGTCGGCAGCCGCCCACGTTCAAGAGCGCGGACGGGAGGGCGATCGCGTTCGACTGCGACGAGGACGCGCAGTGTGCGGAGTGGAACCTGACGGCCGCCTTCTGCCATCGCGAGTCGCTCTACCGGCCGCCCGGCCGCCCAGTCAGCGGCTACTGCTGCACGGATGCTCCTTGGGGTCCGCTGCTCTCCTTCCTTCCCTTCTGACCGTTGACTTCAGGCAAAGGCACCCACTGCACGCCCGGCAATCCGTTCAAGGCGACGGCCAGCAGCTGGATTTTCGACCACGAGGCGCGGGAGTGCCGCCTGCTCGCCGGTAACCGGACGACCGGCACTTCGGCGGCGTGGTTCGGCACCAAGGTGAGCGCAGGACTCCTTCCTCTCATTTATGACTGCAGGCCGAGTGCACGCTGCTGTGCGACCCGCGCGGTGAGGCCTGCGAGGCGGAGGTCGCGCCGTTCGTCTACCTGAGCGACGCCGGCGGGTACGCGAAGCCGTGCAGCACGGAGCCGACGGCCAGCTGTCCGCCGATCGACGACGACGGCAGCCGGTGGTACTGCTCGTTCCGGAATGCGACGAGCGACGGCATGGGGCACTGCTGTCCGGGACGTCGGCAGCCGAACTACACCCCGGCTCCAACCACAACCTCCTCAACTACAACAACCACTACGACGACCTCGACAACGACAAGCACGACGACAAGCCCCAGCACGAGCAGCAGCACTTCCACGACGGAATCGAGCACGTCCACTTCTTCCACGTCGACGACCTCACCTGCTTCGACGAGCACGGCCTCAACAAGCATCTCGACGGCCTCAACGACGACTCCACTTCTCACCACTTCTGAAGCGGCGCCCCCGGTCGTGCCCCCGCCCGAGGAAGAGGACGAAGACGAGTACGTGGACCAAGAGGAAGAAAAAAGCGACACGTTAGTCGACTCTCATCTTCCTTTCATCAGCTTGTTGCAGGAAGAAGACGCTGATCATCTCGCTGAGTGTGGCCGGCGTCATCCTCCTGCTGCTCATCGCCTCGAGTGTCGGCGGCTTTCTCCTGCACCGGCGGCAGAAGAAGCGGCAGCAGAAAGAACGTGAGTTCTCGCCCATCTCCCTTCCATTCATTTGTTTGTTGCAGGCGCCGCGCAGCTGGCGGCGAACGCGCGCCGTCTGGACGACTTCCAGGTCAAAAAGAAGCGAGCGGCGCAGCAGAAGACGGACGCGCGAAAACGGCGGGCGGAGCTGCGCGGCAAGACGATCGAGGGCCTGCCGCCGCCCGACAAGACGGGGATGGTGCCCGACCAGATCCCCGTCGAGGTCTTCAAGTACATGGGCCCGCTGAAGATCGAACAGATCCAGCCGACCGTCATGGCACGTGCACACGTTCATCTTTCCTCTGATCCCTCGGTTGCAGGAGCACGAGCTGGAGCACGACCAGTCGCCGATGCCCTCGCCGGACGACCACGTGCAGTGGGACTACGACAACATGCTCGTCTACGACATCGGCTCGGAGGTCGAAGAGGTACCGCCATGGGAAGCGCGTGTTCCCGAAGAAGAAGCCGAAGACGCCCGCGCTTCTCGCCGCCCAGCGTGCGCCCCGTCGCCCGTCCGGCGAGGCCGCCCAGCTGAAGGCCATTCGGGAGGAGTGAGCGGAAAGTTCGAGTTCTGTGCTTTGTTTCTCGTGCGGACGAATAAATTAGACGTGCAGAAAGTGGGCAGGCTGGCCGTAAGTGGGGAAGGGGTGGTGAATAAACGTCTTGATGGCGATCATCTCCACAGCTGCTAACAAGCAACAGTCAATTTATTCAGTCGTCAGTGTGAGTGAACACAAAGCTCATGTCAATTGCGCTTCCCATTTCCCCCGCCCAAACCTGCGCGATTGTTTGCCAAGAAGGCACGTAGTCCTCGAACACGACGGCATCGAAATCGGCGGTTTTGAGCGTGAACTCCGTGCGCGAGCCAAAGAAGTGGGCTGCGGCCGCCAACGCCCGTTTGTGGTCTTCCTGAAACCAAGAATAAAATCCGTAACACTAAAAATACGAAGCGCTTCTGTCTTGACATATGGCGACGTGATTTGCACGGAGACGTGCACACGCGCGAGTCGCGACTGCTTCGCGCACTCGGCCACATGCGATGAACGAGCAAGCAGGAACGAGAGCAACGCGTTGAGACGATCTTCTTCACCCTAAATCTTCGATTCATTGGGCAGTGAAGAGAGTGAACTCGCCAGAAACCAATAGATATCCACCTTTTCTAGGAGAACGCGAACAACGAAGGTGTCGTTGAGCTAGCGCAGATTCTCGAAAGCCGCACGAAAATCACGAGTCTCCTCTTCGCTGTAAGGGCACTCGGGAAACGCGAAGTCAGGATCCTCCAAGGGTCTGTCGTAAGGGCGGAGATCGATGACGATGGATTCCACGACTTCGTTCCGTTCGAAGCTAAAACAAAGCCGGTGCGGGTAATAGAGCGTGTACTTACGGTCCATGGGCTGCAATGTCCGGAATGCAGTGGCGGGCCACAATTCGACGTACAGACAAGCGAAAGAGATGGGCGAAAGCTAAAGCAAAATCTCAAGCAAGTAACTCGAAACGGACGTACAAATAGGGTGCTCCATTGTCGACAGAACGTCTGCTTTTTCGATCGACTTGCGCGCAAAAACCAGCCAGTTGCGATGACAGTCCGAACGGAATGCGAAACGGGTGTTTGGCAGGAAGTCGCGGAGCCACAAGCCGAACCACGCTCCTCTTTCCTCCCCATGCCAGATTTCCACATCCATTTGCTCCAAATGTGGGAGGTCTAAAACAGGGAAGAATAGACGACTGTTCGAGTTGCTCACCTTTCAGCGCGTTTAAGATCAACGTTGTCTTGCGAAAACCATTGAAGTTGGCGGGACGAAATGTGTAAGGCCATGCACGAAGGTGAAGTCGGCGGATGTCTGCTCGAGCCAGCCGCAGAAGCCGAACAAACGACTCCAGTCGCAGGTTGCTTACGGTCAACGGAATCATGCCCGTTGCGTCGGACACGACGGTGGAAGGCTTCAAGTGAAATGAAGGAACTTGCTCGGTTGCAGGCTTTCGGCTCTTTTCGCTGGGCGTGAAGAAGACGGCCGGAAAGAAGCGGCAGCAGGAGAACAGCCGCAGAGTGCGCAGTCGGAGGGCGGCTAGGGCTTGAAGGCGATTGGCACCTTGCGGGAGTTTGTTGTGCTTTCGGTTCGGGTTCAGCGCGTGGTTCAGCAGCGCCCGGCGCACGTCCGCCTTCATTTTTGGCTGCTTTGCGTCCATTAGTAGTCTAAAAAACCAAAAATTGAGCGAGGCGGGGATGCGAGGAGAGCGGCAAGCGGTGCTGCCACTCCCGTATGCAGGTGAGTACCTCGCTTCTTTCGGACTTTGACCCGTGTAGCCAACGCTCGCCGGCAGCTGGGAGCCGCGCGGGCAGCGGACCATTCAAAAAGCCGCGTGGTTTAGTTCGAACGCAATCGGCGGCCTTGCTCACTGGGTCGAGCGAGCGGCAGCGGCTGTCCGCCTCCGCAATCCGAAACTCGTGCGGGGCCGCTACTTCGAGGACGTGGAGCGATCGAACGCCCCGTCCACTGGTTGCAGTTCGGGAACACGAGTGCGGGCCCGGGGCTACGGCTGAAGAAGCCGACGGTGTTCGGAGCGGCGGACCAGACGTTTGGCCTCGAGCAGAGGATCCTCGGCCTCGGCCTCTCCACGCGCTTCGACAAGCGGAAGCCAATCGTGGAGCAGGCGTTCAGCGAAGGCCTCTCCGACCGCCCGCACTGGGAGCTGGAGTGTGAGGACGGCGGAATAATCACTTTTGTCGAGTCCCTTCCACTCCTTTTGTTCGTTTCAAAGGAAGAACTGCGGCCCGGTGCTCGGCTGGGCGCCCGCCCTCACGGACGGCGGCCTGCGTCTCCCCACTGCGTGTCGGCCGTTTGGTCCGCCGTGCGGAAGCGATCGTCTGGTCGGATTCGAGTGCTCCGCTCGTGTACCTCCCCGCGGAGGGCGTTGTGTGGGCGTTGAACGCGACCGGCGGCGGCAACTCGTGGTGCGTCGACTGCGACCGAAAATTCGAGCTGAAGTTCACGATCAACAGCCGCATGTTCGCCGTCGGCAACACAGAGCTCACTTGGGACTCGCAAACAACAACGAGTGCATCCTGCAGATTGCGAGGGCAAAGGGAAGCGAGTGCGTCTTGGGTTCGTCTTCCGCTTTCGTTGGTCATCCATTAGATTCCGTTCGCCTCAGTGCTCGAAGCGAATTGCGTACTCATCGTTCAAGAAATAAACGCGCATCTGCTTCGAATGTGATGTGCTCTTCCTGGAAGAAACAAGCGTGCATCGAAATGCACACCGCACACCAGCTAATCGCTTTTCGTACGTCAAATGAACGTCAGTAAGCGATTTGCGCTACCGTTCGAGTCGCCTTGCAAAAGAAGAGGGCGACGAGCGGTCGGCCGACCCGATCGCCCGCCAAAAGAAGCGGCGGCCGTCTGCCGGCTGAGCGAACGCTTTTTTCCGTCGTTGCCGCCGTTGCGGTCGGGTGGGGGGACGCCGCTTTTCTCGCGTTCCTCTCCATTGCCTTTTGATTTCAGGGCGTCCAGCAGTCTCTCGAATTCGATTGGAAGCGAATGGGGCCCGCGATGGCGTCTTCCACGCGTTCCACAACGATCGGCAGTCCAACTCCAGCAATCGCTGAACCGTTCGTTCCGTGTTCGAGGAAGAAGCAGCAAAAAGTGAGGATTTTATCAATTTCCTGACGATTTTACCCGCCTCGATTGCAGTCGGCCTGTCAACATTGCGGATTGAAAGTCGCAACACGATCCTTGGCGCGTCACGAACGCAGCCACTCGGCGGCGGGCGCCTACTCGTGTGCCAAGTGCGGAGCAAAGTTCCGTCGGACGTGTGAGCGCAATCGACACGAACGGCGTCAACACAAGCACTTCCGCCGTACCGCTCAATGGAAGCGTTGGCAGCGTTTGGGACATAAAACGACGGTGAGTGGGCAACCTTTAGCTTCGACCTTCCTTCCCGCCAATTTCAGGCCACCGACGAGGACGACAACAAAGTAAGCAGATCGTGAACTCCGCGCCATCTTCCTTTCTTCATTTCAGTGGAGATGCCCGCAGTGCTTGCTGGACTATTCGCGGACAAACCGGGCCGCTCATCTCCGCACCCATTCGGCCACCACCGGACACCAGTGCCGCTTGTGCACGTCTCGCTTTCTACACACGGGCGCTCGCAATCGGCATGAGCGCACAAAGCACAACTACGACCGCCTCCAAGACGAGCAAGGAGGGCTGCAAGGAACAAATGGGAAGTTTGCTGGGTGTCTGAGCAAAAAGGTCGGTTACCACTCGATGCTCTCTCAATCATTCGTTTAGCTTCCCTGTCGGCACTGCGGAGTCGAATATCCGATCACCAATTTGACCAGGCATGAGCGGTTGCATTCGAAGCGTTCTGGACACAAGTGCGCCATCTGTCGTGCTTCCTACGCCCGACTCCCCCACCGAGATCAGCACGAGCACACGGTCCACGGTTATGATCGCTACGCGGATGCTCCAATCGAGCAAGCCGCCGTCGCAGTGAGCCGCGCGCCTC
Source organism: Aphelenchoides fujianensis (assembly GCA_024699865.1). Classification (NCBI taxonomy): domain Eukaryota; kingdom Metazoa; phylum Nematoda; class Chromadorea; order Rhabditida; family Aphelenchoididae; genus Aphelenchoides; species Aphelenchoides fujianensis. The sequence continues at coordinate 53,954 of JAMPIO010000322.1, forward strand.
TTCTTCTGCTAATTTCCTTTCCGCAGACGCCCGACGTGGATCTCGAGCGAACAAACGAGGAATCGGCCGTCGAGTCGATCAATCAGGCCGCGAGCGAACGTGAACGGCCGCTCGTTTATCCTGCTGCAAAGCGATCGAATCGAACCGCCGAGGTACGTTCTTCGATTCTCTCAACCATCCCATCGCCTTCCAGAACTGCGCGGACTGCGGGATTCCGCTCGCTCTGATGGACCGGAAGCACGCGGCAACACACGTCCACAGCGGCCGCAAATTCGTGTGTTCGGTGTGCGCGAGCGGCTTCGGAGAGGCGGAGAAGAGGCGACTGCACGAGCTCCACGTTCACAACTTCGAGCGGGACTTGAGCGACCGGCAGACGAAGGAGGCGGTCGAGATCCCGAAGGCAAGGCTCCTCATCCTCCTCCTCTCATCTCTTTCCCGCATTTGCAGGAACACTTCGTTCAACTCCGCAACCTGACCACGAACTTCGCCTTCGTTCAATCTCGTGCTGTTTCGAGCAAGCGGGCCGACTCGAGCGCTCGTCCGACCGCCCGCGACTTGCGGCAAGCGGCACGCAATCGAAAGAAGGCGACCGACGAGCGACTCAAACGGCTGCTCCTGCTCGATCCCAAGCTGGAGGACGCGCTCACCGAAGAGGAGATGCGGGCGGTCATTGAGGCGGAAGTGGACGATCGACGGCGAGCCGACGGGGTCAGCGACGAATCGGAAGACGAAAAGGAAGAGATTGTTGTGAAGATTGAATGATCCGCATTGTTGTTTTGTTTGTTGTTTGAATAAACGTCGATTGCTTCGAGCGGAAGGCGGGCCACAAGCTCGCGGTAAACGGGAGTGGGAGTGGTTGAAAACGAAGCGCCCGAGTCCAAGTGCCCCACAATCCTCTCGACGTGCAAGCGAACGAGCAAAGAAGAAAGACAACAGACAATGGAATGCGATTAGTGTGTTTATTCTTCGAATCCCAACGACGAAGAAAGTCGGAAGAAAAATAGACAGCTCACTCGATGCTGCAGACGGGAATGGGCTTCATGCCCTCGTAGACGCTCGGAAAGAACTTCGTCAGCAGGACGGCGCTCGGCATTCCAGCGGCGTCCACGAGCTCGCGGATCACTTCTTCCACGTGGACGCCCTCCCGCAGCTTCCGCACGGCGACGAAGGCCTGGCGTTGAAGCGAGTCCGGCTGCCTGGAAGCGGAAGAAAGCGGGGAGCGCGGAGGAAAGCCAGCGAACCGGAACATGTGCCGTTCGAATTTGAAGCGAGTGAGCGGCAACAGGCGTCCGGGTTCATGTGGTTTTTCTTTTGCGCGAATGACCAGGACTCCGTCCTCTTCGGCGTCCGCATTCAGAAGAGAAGAAACGTACTCAATGTCAGGCCCACAAACGGCGACCTCTTCCCACCTTTTTCTGCTTCAAATTACAGCGGTAGATGCAGCCAGTGGACGGCACAAAGCCGTTTTGACTGCATTTTTCCGCGTAGATTGTTTGCAGGATATCAACGAGAGCGATCTGAAAGCCACAAAGTGTAGAACGAGCAGTAAAAACGCGTACTCTGGAGCCGACGTCCGCACCGCCCAGCTTCTCGTTCGTCCACTTCTTTTGCACCAGCGAGTAGACGTGCAGAACCTTCGGATCCTCTTCGTAGACGACGAACATCTCGCGGCCGTCGTTGCTCATGTGGGCCCCAAAATAGCGCTTCCGCTCGAACGGGTGCTCAGCGGTGTGCTCCTCGACCGCTTCGGCCTTGTCGACGTCAACACGGAGGAAAACGAAGGCATAGTAGCCCTGCAACACAGCCCGTTTGACGTCCACCTTTCGTCCGCAGATCTCCGTCAAGACGAAAGAGGGCAGCTGGGTGTTGTTGTCCGCACGATAAAGGATAAGCCGGTCGTAGTGGTCGGCGTCGACATCAAAGCGAAGCAGCTGCAGTTCAAAATCGTTGTTCCGGTTTCGGTCGCCCGTTATCGCAAGGATCGTCGTCGAACTCACGACCACAAAGTTCACGACTCCGTGGCCCCGACTCCACGCCGTTCGCGGCTTCAGGAGTCTGAAAGCGACTGATCGTGAAAAGACTAACAGAAATCATCGATTACTTTTGTGCATTCCGCACGGTGTCCAGCAGAAGAAGCTCGTTCCCGTCTGTGAAGATGTACAAATACCGACCGTCCACCGACGTCAGGTAAACGTCCAAGTCCTTCAAACTCGTGAATATAAATACGAAATTGGAGCAATACAACGAACCAGATTGCCGTTGTAGACAACGGAGTTCTTCGCGCATTGCCGCTCGTGGTCCAACGGTCTCATCGGCTCCGCCGTCAGCTTCGGCTTCTTCTCCGCCAGGCGAGCGGAACGGCGGACAAGCGGACGGCAGACGGCCGTCTTCCAGCACTCCGCGCAATCGCAGAGCTGCGACGGAGAAAGCAGCACGATCGGCGCAGACTCGGCGGCATTCGTCCGCTTGCGGCTTGCAGCTCGATCGCTGGGCTCGGCCATTACTTTGTTGAAAAGAATGGAGAGTTTACGGGGAGAAAAGCCGTCGGCAAGTAAAGAAATCGGCTGAAATTCAACGAGCAGCTCATCTAACATAGGAGTACTCGTCGGACGCTCGCTCGAAGGTCCTAGTTTGAGCAAACCGCATCCGCTCATGTCGAAATCGACGAAAAGAACCCCTTGACCGTTTTTCGCGTTAATCTGCCCGTTTTTAAGCGTACGCGACATCGTCGCTCGGGTCAAACGAGTGGTCGCTGTGAGAACGAGACCTGTGCGCGGGTTGCCCTTGAATCGCGTTCCCAGCGACGCAATCTGCGAACTTTGAGCAGAGCGGTCAACCGGTAAGAAAAACTGCATGAGGAAACTTGAGTTGCTGCAGTCAAACAAACCCGGACAGAGGTGCCACCCGTCAGGTTGAGGGCCGCAATGTTAGAATGGGGTGTGCAAATGGAGGATTACGATTATACCGCGTCCTTCGAACGAACACAGCAGTAAGGACGACAACAGAAGTACGATGAAGGAAGTAATGCGACTATCTGTTGAAGAGGTCGTCTCCCGCAGTTTGAAGACGGAGAGCGCCCGCTCGACGTCCACCCGCTCGCTCCGAACGTCTTGACGGCGACCAGAAGCTTCAGCGCAACAAGGGCGGCGCTTTCGACTGCCGGGCGAGCGGTGTCGGCCCCTGGAAATGCCCGTGCGCGACGTGCAGCGCGGCTTCGAACTCGGCGGCCCGTTCGCGCAGCTCGCGAACGCTCCGGCGGGAGCGGTTCGGCGGAATTCGGCGAGCACTCGCGCCCGCACGTACTCGCGGGTCGCGCGGAAGACGGCCGACTCGCTCTCGACGGCCGCCTACAGCACGAAGCGGAAGTCGGCGAGCAAACGGGCGTGCGGCTCGTTGAAGCGGCGATCCACGCGGCGTCGCTTCCGCTCGGCGAGCGCCTCGTGTCGAGCGCGGTTGATGGCAATGAACAGGCGAAAGTGCCGGCCGAGGGCTTCTTGGATGCGACTCGCCCACTTCTCCCCTCGGCGGCCGGCACGCGCACTCGGTAGACGATCGAGAGGGCCGCTTTGCGTTCCGCCGAGTCGTCCAGCTCGGGCGCCACCTCGTGGTCGCGGAGGGCGCGATCGAACGCCTCTTGGAGCTTCCGATCGACGACCGCAAAGGGTTCACCACTCGCGCCGCCCCCCGAGCCGCAGTTGAATTACCGCGTTAAACTTCTTGGAAGCAGGCAAGAGGATTTTGCGTTCAAACGGAAGCTGTCCTTTCCGGGGGATGTTTGGCCAGCCGATGTTCGTGTCCTGTTCTGATCCCGCTTCGTTGAAAGCAACATCGTACTCTTTAATTCCCTCCGTTCTTTGTTGACAAAAACAAGCGAGTGACTCATTCCTGCTTCTTCTCCGATCAAAAGGCAGGCCGCCGTCGGAATGCACGCGCACATCTGCGGCCCGCTTTCCACGCGCCAAACGAGCGGCGCGAAGCGATTGGCGCGTCGTTCGGATTGCCCTGCGAAAGTCGGGCGTCTAGCGATCGATCGGCCGGCCGCCGAAAGGGAAGCGGAGGCAAGCGAAGAGAAGCGGCGGGAAGACGGCGGTTGCCGGCCGAGCGGCCTCTTTTCCGTGGCGTTCGTTGCGGGCGGAGGACGCCGATTTCTTCACGCTTTCTCCTCGCTTTTGCGTCCTTTCGATTTTGCTCTGATTTCAGCTCGACAAACCTTGATTGTGCGGAAGTAGAGGTCGCGATGGCGCCCACCACTCGCTCCAAATCGAAAGCGGGACGAGCTTCACGAACCACGGCGACCCGCACCCGTCAGTCGACCGGCAGGCAGCGAAAGGTGACGACTTACATTTCCTACTGCTCACACGCGTTCCGATTGCAGGCTGCGTGTCGTCACTGCGGCCTCAAAGTCAAGGGGTCGAATTTGCGGCGTCACGAGCAGACCCATACGGCCTCGGGCGCTTACTGTTGCGCCAAATGCGAGGCGAGGTTTCTTCGACCGCATAATCGCAACCAACACGAGCGGGAAGCCCACAAGCACTTCCGTCGAACCGCCAACTGGAGACATTGGGAGCGGTTGGGTCACGAGACGACAGTGAGTGTGTGGCTTTCGGTCTCTAGCTTCATTTGTTCTCATTTAGACCGTCAAAAAGAACGACATTCTGGTAAGAATACCGTTAAACCAGCAGCGTTCATTGCTTGATTGTTTCAGTGGAAATGTCCGCAGTGCTTGCTGGACTACCCGACGAAAAGCCGTGCCGCCCACCTCCGCGCTCACTCGGCCACCACGGGTCACGAGTGCTTGCTGTGCACGTGCCGCTTTCGACAAAAGCAAGGTCGCGATCGGCACGAGCGGTCAAAACACAACTTTGATCGCTACACGGAAGGAGTGGACGGAAATCAAGAAACGAGTGGGATGACTGCCATGCGAGCGCACAAAAAGGCCGGTTCTACTCGTTGCTTTCCGCCTTTCACTTCTTCTTTTAGATTCCCTGTCGGCACTGCGGAGTCGAATATCCGTACAACGCTTTGGCGAGCCACGAGCGAGTGCATTTGAAGCGCAGCGGCCATAAGTGCGCCGTCTGTTGTGCTTCATACACGCACATCGCTCACCGAGATCGTCACGAACGCGAAATACACGACTACGATCGCCACGCGGAAAGAGCCGACAGAGAGCAGGCAGCAGTCGAAGTGGGTGAAAACACGTCTTTTCATCGAGCTTTTTTTTGCAGACGCCCGCCGAAGACGCCGAGCAAGCGGCCGACCAGTCGGGCGAGGACTCGGCGGACGAACCGGAAGAGAACTTCAGCGACGACTCGAGCGACGAGTGGACCGAGTACTCGACCGATGAGCTGACGGACGAGGCGCTCGACGAGGGACCGACCGAGCAGCCGGCGGATGGGGAAGCCGAAGAGTCCACGGGTGAGGTCGAACGACCGCCGACCCCCGCTCTCGTTCAACCGCTCGCTCGTGCGGAGGAAGTGGTCGTTCCGGCTGCTCCCGTTCGCCCGCAAGAAGCCCGTCAACCCACACCGCCTCCGGTCCCCGCTCCGCCCGCCGTCGAAGAGCCGCCCGTCGACGACGATCCGTGGCTCGTTCTTTCGGATCACCTGCGCCAGAAGCCGGCCCTCGTTTATTTCGACTTCGAACTCGTGAGTTCTCTCCTCTATCCTCTGTTGAGCCCTTCACTCTTGTAGTGCCGCGAGACGTTCGGCACGTTCTTGCCGCATGCCTGGAGCCAGTGTGTCGAGCTCAAGGTCCTTGTCCTCCGCACCCACTCGGAGGTCTTCGACGAGCTGTCCAACTGGCCGCCGCCCGTCTGCTCCGTTCGGATGACTCGGTGGGAACTCCTGCCTTCGGCCGACCGGCGAGCGTTCGCCCACGTGTTCGTGAAGCCGGGCGCGGCGGAGCTGGGCGAGCGGCTGCGCGCGGCCATGAGCGATGCGCTGAAGTTCGAGGAGTTCGTCGCTCACGTGCTGCCCGCTGCTCGCGTCTCCTCCGCTCTGCTCGTCGTTTCGGCCGTCGACCGGGAGCGTGAGTTCGAGTGAAGGTTCTCGACGCTCATCCGCGCTTTCAGGTCTCGCTGCGGATCGCGAGTTCCTTGCGCGTCGAGGGGTCCACATCGTTTGATCAGGAGAAGCTGAAGTGTCGGATTGTTGGCTGTTGTTTGTTGAAATAAATCCAGTGATTGTTTCCACGCATCCTCCCGCTCTTCTTCGCCGCCGTCGCCGCCCAGTCGGGTACCGGCCAGACGACTCGCTGCTGGGATTGCTGCAAGCCGTCCTGCGGGTGAGTGCGGGCAGAGATCTCCTTCCAATCTGCCTCGTTCACATGACTGGGCAAGGCCTCGCTCAACCAGGGGCCCGTCCGCTCGTGCTCCGCCTCCAATCAACCGCTGAACGATCAGGGCAACGCGCAGTCGGGCTGCAGCTGGCGGGCGCCCGCTACGCACTCACGTTTACCTCGGGCGCCGTGAGGGGCAAGCGGATGGTCGTGCAAGTGACGAACACGGGTGGCGACCTTGGCAACAACCATTTCGACCTGATGGTGCGAATACTCAACAGATTCTTCCTTATTCTTTCTGCTGCAGATGCCCGGCGGCGGCGGCGGGGATCTTCAACGGCTGCAGCGCCCAGTGGCGCTTCGATTGGTTCCGGAGCGCCGACAACCCGAACGTCTCCTTCCGCAAGGTGAGCTGCCCGGTCGAACTCGCCGCCGAGACGGGCTGCGTGCGCTTCGACGACTCCGCCGCCGTCTAGCCGCCCGCCACTGGCTGCCGTCAGTAGAGGACTTCTCTTTCATTCGAGTCCTTGCGCACATGTCATCGCGGCGGCCGCCCACTTCTTTGTGCTGTCGCTAAAGGTCCCTGACTGCCGCGTGTCCGTCCGGCTGCTCTCCATTGACGAGCCGGACGACGGATCGGTGGGCTTTCGAATGAGCGCGTGGATCGAAAGCAACAAGAAGCGGCTGGAGTTGGGCGCTGTGCACCACTCACTGTCTCTCTACTCTCTGCTTTCATCCATCCGCTGCTTCCAGCGAATCGAAGTGCGGACTTTGAGGTGACGGCCGTCCTTCTCGCGCGTCTCTTCGCGCGTTGGGGGTCGCCGTCTGCTAGACGGCCGAGCGGCTCAAAATCCGCCCTGAACTGCCCGCTGCCATCCGCTGGGCGGCGTCGAGCGGAAGGTGCTCGCGGTGGGCGACCGAGAGAGCGACGAGTTCGTCGCGTGCGCCCAACGGGCCGTCGCCTTCCGCCTGCAGTTCTCCCGCCTCGCCCGCCCGAACACCCACGGCGAGCACAAGAAACTCCAGCTCGTCCTTGACTACGCATTGTGATCCCAGAGCGCGGACGGGTGGCGGCGGGCAGCCAAAAGAAGTGAGTTTGTCGCGCAAAGATCACCGACCGCCTTCTCACTGCAGGAATCTCGATGGTCCTCTTCAAAGGCGGCGGCCACTGGCGCGAGGGGCTCTCCTTCGGGCGCCACGTGTCGGCGAACGAACTGCGCGCCTTGAAACAACTGGAAGACTCGCTCGTCTTTTGCGTCGAGCTGGAGTTCCCGCCGCCCACCGTCCTTGTCTGAAGCAGTAAAGTGGGGCCGCGGATTCGAGCCAATCGCGACGGTCGAGCTGACTGTCAACTCTTGCGGAATGAACACGTGCTCTCGACTTGTTCGGCAAATTTCAACTGCGACCAACCAACCACAACGACACTTTCAAGTGCGTTTATTCCATGCACTAGTCTCATTACGAGTCAAAAGTCAATAGAAAACGTGGAGCTCGTGGTGTGGGCAATCCCCGCACTCGCAATGACCGACACTATTGCAGCCTGCTTTTGAGCATTTTATAAGTGAACAGTATCTATAGCATGCGTTTAGATCACAAGTCAATCGGGCCGCGTGGAAGCGACGCCAGACGGAGATGCACACGCAACGATGATGGCGCTCGATGGCACGGGTGCCCGGCCCCCACTTCCGCACGCACTCCTCCTCGCATCTTCCGAGGTAGTCCGCACTGACCACTGACACTCCGAAGACGAGAAGCAGACAGACGATTGTGGAGCGCATTTCGTGAACGAGTGAGGAGAACTGAAGGCTGACCGTTTTTTTGTGCAGTCTTCAAATGGATCAAGCAATCGCATTTGCACTTTACGACCTTCCATGAGGGAGAACAACACTCTTACACGCCTTTACGCCGCTTATACAAGAAGCAACCTCTGACCTCTTCGATTGCTGCAAGCGGGAACGATTGTATTCCGGGTGTTTACGATTGATCGTTCGCATTTGTAACGACTCTCAACGCTCGGTGCTTCAATTCAATGGCCTTCCGGATGATTTCGGCCGTTCGAGCATCTCACTTCTATCCGAATTTCACCCGTCAAACACATCAAGCCATCTGCTCTTGACGACACGATCTCGGGACGCGGTGCTTTTTGATCGAAAGCAGTCAAATGAACAGTCACAAGGTAGCAGTTGAGCGAGAAACACACGGAAATGGGTGAGTAAGTCCACTACAAACGCACAAATCAGTGGTCAGAAGAAAGCGGGCGGAATGCGGCCGGGCGTGCGGGAGCGCGGCGTGAGTTCTTCGGCGCGTTCGTGACCGGGCCCAAAACGGAGCGGTCCGCGCGGCTGCGCGGAGTTGGTGGGATGCCGGAAGTCGTGGGCTCCGCCTTCAGCACGGGCGTGAGGGACGTCCCGAACTTGGCGGGCGCCGTCGTGGCCGTTCGTTAGTTCAATGAGCCGGACCAGAAGTCCTGCAATCAACGATCGTCAACAGAACGAGTGGGGGACTCGCGAGTGGTTGGATTCTCCACATTGGCCGTTTTCAATTAGTGCGACGAGAGGCTGCTGCATTGGTTCACCCCTTTCCATCAACCACAACTCCCCACTCATCAACCGAACACGCGGATCCGTACAGAAGTTTATCGGCGAGGAGGAAGGATATCAGAAGCGCTGATCCGAGGACGCGATCCCTCCGATCGTTGCCGAGTGCTGGACATGGCGAGGCGGGCGGCCTTGGCGGTCGGGCGGTAGACGTGGAAGGAGCAGACGAGGTCGTCGGCCACGCTCATGGTCGCCGCCGCGTTGTCGAACGGGCCGCAGTAGTGGGGCGCAGTTTGCGAAGAACTCGTATCTGCAATCACAGGGATGAGTGGAGAGCGCTCTCGACTGAACGCACCCGTCCTGGACGACCTGATGGGCGCGCGCCACGAGGTCGATGCCGAGGCGGGCGCACGCGTCCACACGACGACGTCCTGCCCGAACACGTACGAGACGCCGCGCGTGTTCGCCTGCCAGCCCTTGGCCCACTGGTCGGGGGTCCGCCCACAGCAGGTCGATGCCCATCGAGGGGTTGGGCGGGTCCTGCGGGCGCGGCAACGTGCGCAGCTGGTCGATCGACTGCAGCTGGGGCGAGAGGCCGCCGTGCTGCAAGCGCGGGGATCGGTGACCGCCCTGCCATTAAACCCACCATGCAGAGGATCTTGCCGCCGACGAGGCCACACAGGGGCATCAAGTTGAAGGCGTCCTGGAACGCCTGCCACAGCCGCATCAATTTGTAGCGCCGGTTGCACTCCTCGAAGAAGCCGTAGAGGCGGTCGATGGCCGGGCACTCGTGAAGAAGTTCTCCGGCTACTTGATTTTTGTGGCGGTTGAGCGGTCGGGAAGGGAGCATGCAAGTAGGTGGCAGGATCAGAGACGACGATGATTGGGGGTAGTCTGGAGAAGCGCTTGTCGACCTCTTCCTTGACATTTACCAGTAGCCACGCTCCAACAAACTCAACCGTTTATTCTCTGCGAACACACGACAGCCACAACGAACGAGAACTTCACAGCTGCTTCTTGAGCGCCTTCTGCTGGGCGCGGGCGAAGACGTCGACCGGGCGGGGCGTGTACGTGGCCGCCTCCCCTTCTTCCACGTCCAGACGGCCGATCGGGGCTGCAAGCGCGGGAATGAGGGGAGAACGACGAGACACTTGCCTTCGAGTTCGCCCGCCTGCCCGACGGACTCGGCGGAGATCGAGCGGGCGGTCGGCGGCCACTCGACGTCGCTCGCCGTCTCGACGGCCGAGTCGGGGAGGGCGGCGTGCAGGAGCTCGTGGAGGTCGAAGGAGGCCGCCGTCCGCACGTCCTCCTCGTCCTCCGCACGCAGCGGGCGGCCGAGCGCAAAGCGGTCTGCAGCGAGGAGTGGGCGGGCGGAAGGGCGGACGAACCGGCGACGTTGAACTCGGGCAGCGACCCCAAGAGACCGGCGGGCGCCCGCTTGGGGTCCACGTCCACTTCGGCGGACGCTGAGGAGATCGCCGTCAACTCCGAAAGCGCCTCCTCGCCGTCCGCCGGCAGTTCGGGCGCTTCGAAGTCCTCGGAGGCGGCGGTCACCTCTTCGGCCCACTCGTCCGAATCGAACTCGACGGAGAGCTCGCGCTGATCGACGGCCGCCATTTCGGAGTGCAGAAAGAAGAAATGAGCCGAGCGGTCTGCTCGAGCAAACGAAAGGGGCGGGCAGCCGGTCGTTTCATCGCTCGGCACTTGACCGCTCGGCGGACGGGCAGCTCGTGGACGACTTCCAGCCGCAGCAGAAGACGACCGCGCTTACCGCGCCGCCAAATGCAAAGAGCGCCCGCTCATCCAGGAATCACACTTCAGTCCATCATCTTGCTTTCTTCTCACACTCCGAGCTCCCAGTTTTTCTGAACAGTTTATTCTGCAGACGAAGAGGGACGAATGCCAGCAATCACTTGCGGCGGGCGGCTGCAAGCGAGTGGTGAGCAGGAGGGCCGAGTGGAAGGGCGGGACTCACCGGTCGAGCGCTTCTTCGGGGCGGCCGCCGTCGATTTCGCCCGCTTCGTGCTGCCGGCCGTCAGCTTCTCCATCGCGTTGACTGAAACGAGGAGAGGAGTGAGATGAAAGCGGCGGCCACTCACTGAAGGCCGTGCGGCGGGGACGCGTCGACTCGGCCGGCTGCTCGACGGCCGCCTTCGAAGTGGAGGGAGCGGCCGGCTCGTGGACGACCGGCAGAACGGGCGGCTTGGCGGACGTCTTGCAAGCGCCCTTCGTTTTGGGCGCCTTCGGCTGGGCGACGCGAAGCTTGGAGGCCGCGCGGCCCTTCGTCTTGGCGGGGGTCTTGCGGAAGACCTTTGAAGCGGCAGGCGACGGGATGGGCGTCGTGATGCGAAGAGGAGACGGCTCGCGAGCCGTCTGCACGTCCGTGTGGTCAAGGACGTCGCCTACAAAGGATTCGCGGCTTCCAGCTCCCGAACTCACCGCTCCCGCTCGCCGCCGCTTCCGAAGCCGCTGGAACGAAACAAGCCTCAATGAGTAGGCGGACTTTCCACTCACGCTTGCTGTTCGGGATGACGAACAGGACGGTGCGCTCGTTGGTGGGCGGCGGCTGCGGGCGGGCGGGCGCGACGACGCGCGGGGCCTCCACGTTGTCCTCGACGTCCGCGTTGGCCGTGAAGTCGCGGGCGAGACGGAGGCTCTGGATTTTACTCCATTCGGCTGCAAGGAGGAGAGAAGTGGGTGGGCGGTCATGGAGAAGACGCACTCCTGCTAACGCGCAGGATCCAGACCGTCTGCTTGGGCGTGGACGTGAAGCGCGGCCGGAAGGCGGCGGGCATTTCGCAGCGAGTGGCGAGGGATCGAAGAACGAGTCGAGCAGTCGAGTGTTGATGCAAATTTTTTCGTTTCGTCGATGCAGCCGTAGAACGACCAATCGATCGAGACGACTCCTCATCGTTTTGTTCTCGCCCCACACCATCTCCAACCGATCATCCGAATGGCTGTGAATCGTGAGTTTATGTTCTCCAAGTGAAGGTCAAAAGCCGGGCTCGTTCTTGGCGAGGTCGACGGCGTTGAAGGGCGGGAGGACGCCGTTGGCGGGCGCCACCTCGGAGGTCGTCTGCTGGCGGTTCTCCATCGAGGTCTCTATCGTCTTGACGTCTCTTTAATGAGAGGTGAGAGCAGGTTGCATCCTCTGGGCACTCACACGTTCTTGTCCTCGGAGACAGTCATCACGGACGCTTTCCGGCCGGCCGCCTTCGACTTGCCGGCGGTCGTGGACACGCCGCGGAGCTCCCAATCGAAGGGGTCCGAGTACTCGAGGTTGTTCTGCCCGCTCTCATCATTCGAGCTCTCCATCTCGCTCACCGCCCGTCCGTTCCCCCACCCGATCTGCCCGTCTGTTCCGCGATGCTCCAAGCTATTATCTTCCTGTGGGTCTTCTACGAGATCTACCGGTGTGTTCCGCCCGCCCGCCGTTCACTCACCGCTTCCAGCTTGACGTACCCGACGGAGGGCGTCGGGGAGGCGCTCTCGTCACTGCGGACGGGCGTCGGCCGCTCGGAGCGCTCGTCGCGCACCGCGGCGCCCAAGTCGCCGGCCGCCCGCTCCCGGAAGTCCCGCCGCGCTGTGCCCGTCGAGCAGCAGTGGGAGTCGCCGTTCGAACGAGCTCTCCTTTCCTCTTTTGTTCTCCGTTGAACGCGTGAAATAAACAGTTTGCTTTCGATGCGAGTGGATGAGAGTCGCGAAGAGCATGGGGGGTTCGTCGATTCTCTGAGCATCCGCTGGTTGAAAGCAAACTCCCTCTTTAACTAAAGAGTCGGGAACTTTTCTCATCTTGCGCAGTCTCCTCGAACACGTGCCGACGCTCCCACGGATTAGCGTTGCGTCGGCCGCTTTTCCGCCTCTAGCTCTCTTACTTTGGCCCGTCCGAAAGCACTCTTCCCAGCAGCAAGCCATTACTCACGAAACGAACCTGTACACGTGACCTTTTCCCACAGCGGGGTCAAGCGGCTGCGCAGAGGCGTTAGAGCGTCCATGCGCGCGTTGATTTTCTTTCGCAATCCGCTGCTTTTCTCCGACTGTCAGTCGCTGCTTGTGCTTTCCGGGCCGCTTTTACGCGCTGAAATGCTGGAAACGAGCATCCGGTTGTTGTGCGGGGCATTCGATCCTGTTCGAGCTTTGCGCGTGGTTTCGCCCTTCACTAATTGCTCCTCGTTTCCAGCGAGTCATGGCTGAAGTCAACCGTCCCACTTCCCGCCGCAAGCGAAAGCTGACCGCCGCGAACTCGCCAATCGTCCAGCTATCTTCCAAACAGCTCTGCAACTGTGCCAAGTGCTGGAAGACGGCCGTCTGCCGCCCGCTCGCCCGCCTGGCCGCAAAAAAAGTCGAAGCTGACGGCGAAAGGAAGCGCTCAGCCCAATCACGAGCGACAGTGCTCAACGAACTCGTTCGTTTACGAGGTCGATGGGGTTCGTTCTTAGTCCGTTATGTCGCTAACCCGGGCGTGTTTGCAGCTCTCGGAGAACTACGATTGGGACTCGGATGGGCGCTACATGTACCGCTTCTCGGAAGGAATGGATTTGATGATCGTGGACCTCTTGCAGAACACCTACAAGTACGTCCGTTCATTTCTCTTTTGTGCCATTGCTGGTTTGCAGACCGCTGAAGCCGCGGACCGAGTTGTATGACTACTGCGATGTCACGGACTTCCTAGTTGTGTCGCCGTACGCGCTGCTCGTCTCGGTTTATTTCGAGGACGACGACGATGGCGGGTGGAATGAGCTGCACCTGCTCCGCCTGACGAAAGAAGGCGACGACTACGAACGGATTCTTCTTCATGGCATCTACGACATCGATCCTTCTGCTCTTGTTGTTGTGGAGATAATCGGGCAGGGCGTGGACGTGGATAGGGCGGTTCTTCTCAGCGATGGGGACGGCCCGCTCCTCGTTCTGAAGGTCGACGTCGACCAAGGCCGCGCGGTCGTGGTCGGCAACGCCGTTCACCCTTTTGACGAAGCGAATGATCTCGAATTCGTTGCCTGCATGAGCGCAGACGGACGAGAATTGCTTGCGATTAACGAGAAGGACCCGTTCAATCCCCAGGTCTACTCGCTAGCCGAACGCAAATGGACAAAACACGAATTCAACGGTCTGGACGGCGACCTCAACGTTTGTTTCTTTCTCTTGACGCTTTTATTACTTGCATTCAGTTCCACTTCTGCTACCGCTTTAACTGCTCCGGTCGCATCTACGCAAAACTCGGCGACATGGACGGACGCGCGCTTCTCTTCCGCTGCGACGTGGAGCAAAAGAAGTGGGAGCGAGTGCCCGTCGAGGCGCGAGACATCGTCGATATTGCGTGCGTCGTGAACCCGGCGGCAGACGGGCGCGAGGACGGCATCATGAGTTGCGAATGGCATGAAATGCCGCAAAATGCCCACGTTCAAACGGCCGAACGTTTCAAGATCGAACGGCGCATGTTCCGGTTCGTCTCTCTAACTTCAGTCTCCCTCATCTCACGCCTGCTTTCAGAAATCCGGCCTCGCTGTTACGCCAGGCCTTCGTCGCCGTGCGGAAGCTGCACGAGGGCGTCCACGTGGAGGAGGTGATTTGCGAGCTCGTGGGCGCGGCCTCTAAGGCCCAAAAAAAGCCCAAGGCGAAGATGTCGAGCGCCGTCCTGCAGAAGAAGTTCTTCCCGAGCGTCTACGAAGGCATGGAGCCCATCCCCGTCTGCCGTCTCGAATGAATCTTTCGCTCTCTCTCTGCTGTTGTTCGTCTATCTGAGTCCCCCCGTAAAGCGCGTAAAATTGTCCGTTTGTCCGTCACAAACCGCGCCTCAACTTTTTAACCGTTGGACCTATAGATCTGAAATTTTTTCTGGCTAGAGGAAGTCGCATGCGCGAAATTCAAATATGTGCATTTCGACCGCCGGCGGGCACGTTCAACGTTCCGTGCTGACGTTCCGCGCCGTACCGTTCTGCCCTGCCGTTAAAATTCACTCGCTCTGTTGACGAAAAGATGCGCCTTGAAACGAGGAACATCTTATCAGTTGACCGCATCGTCAGGAAGCGCCGTTGAAGAAAGTTGTGATCGTCCAAAGACGAAAGGTCAAGGCGGGAAATCGAAGAGGTCCACACTCGGAGGCGCCGTTCTCGGCTCTCCAAATTTTATTCGGCAAACGAAAAAGATCCCACCTAGAAAAAGGTTTGGCGCATCTTTTAAGCCGGCATTTGAGTCTGAAGAAGTTGCTGGAATCTCAGCGGTTTGGATCGAAAATTGTGTGTCGGTTTGAAAACTTCCGGCGAATTTTAATCCCGTCGTTCTCATCGCCTGTCGGGCGTAAAGATACGCGTGTAGGCTCATTGGAAAGCGCAAAATGCGGGCTTTTCAGTGACGTGCAGTTTGTTGTTGTCCTTGGTCCACATGGCCACTGCGACACACGCGAAGAAGACCTCTCATATCGCGCAAACAGCGGGCGGGTTTGGAAATGAGTGAACAGAATGTTCTGAAATTGGGCAGTAACGTCAAGCACGCAGTTGTCCATCATCTTACCGTTTCAAATTTTTCAACAGGTTAGTCGTCAAAAAGTAATTGATCGTTCCACAACGGGTTTGTGCCCTTCACCTTTGTGGTCAAATTCTTTGATCGCCGCTGTCGGCATTCGCTTTTTAGTTTCGTCATATCCAAACTGACTGTTTTGCATCGTTTAAAAATAGCGAACAACGTTGTGCGCCTTGCCGTGCTCGAAGACTGCACTCGCAAACGGCTTTCGCTGCTCGTCTCCGTTTTTTGGGGCCGTAAGAGCAGAATGCAGTTAACCGGCAGTCTTTGTTAAAAAGCTGCCAATGCGTCGTTTCAATCAACCCCAACGTGTGTGAAGCTCGACTCGGCGTGCTCGCGTTGCGACCAGCACCCAATTGGTCAAACAAAATCGACAAAAATATTCTATACGCACCAGTCTAACGACTCCCCCAGCTGGGGACGGCGCGAAGCGCCGTCACACGCTGGTGCAGAATAAACGCGCTAATCGAACGCAATCCATCGTGTTGAAGAGTGCTGGCCGACCGTTCGGCTGGCCGCTTCCGTGTGAACAAAAAAGCGCAAGACCGCCGTCTGTCGCTGTGGCCAATGGATGTAATCGCCGCTTCTTTTTTGACCGACGCAAACACCCCACCCAATCAAAATTCGCATCAAGCAAGAGATAGATGTGTTGATGGTTCCTCTCCACGCACGATCCGGCTGACTCTCGCCAGCCGCCCGATCGCTGCGTTTTCCGCTCCCTAATGTCCGCCTTGCTGAAGTCGCCGGCCGTCCGCTCGACGTCGGGCGCTTCCACAAAGACGGGCGACACGCGTTCGCTGAAACCGAAAGCAAAAAAGGGCGGCCTGGGCTGCTGCGGGAAGAAGGCGGCGGGCGGCACGAGCAAGAAGAAGGATAGCAAGAAACGCGCGAAAGGTGAGCACGGCGACTTTTTCCTTCAACGATCCGCTCGTTCGAGGCGGACGGCCGGCTCCACGGCGCCTTCTTCTACCGCCTCTCCCGCGCGCCCGCAGCCGAAGGCCGAGGCGCGCGTCGAGCTGCCGGTCGACAAGACGGCCAAGCATCGGACGCCCACCGCCGCCCGCCCCTCCACCGTCCGCTGCAAGGCGCCAAAGTGCGGCGGTGCGGATGAGAAGTGCGCCTGCTTGCCGAGCTTCCCCCGCGTGCGCGGCCGCCGCCTTCGAGCCGGGCGACGTGAACGGGAGTGGATGAACGAGCAGAAGACCGTCCATTTTATCGCGCACCTCCGCATTTCCTCGTTCCGCCGCTCGAAGACGTCGACTAGCCACCCGTCCAGCTCGTTGTCCCGCAAGAGGAGCGAGTGAACAAATGAGAGAATGGTCGGGGCGTGTACCCACGCCTCCGATTTCCTTTCGTACGAAAAAACGAGTGGTGTTTGCTCAAGCGCCAACTGAAAAGAAGTAAAGCGGGATCTCGTATTGACTTGCGGGCTTAAGTGGTTCGCGTGACGTGGCGGCCACTCACTCGCCAGCTGTTCATCGTTATTTTCGTTCGAGTTTCAAGTGTTTCGCAGTTCAATCGCTGAAAATGAGGCGGACAAGCACACGCGCGTACTGGGCTTTCTTCGTCGTTTTCTGCGCACTTCCCACTGGTTTCATTGCTTCCAGCCGCCGTGATGGCCGAGTCGAGCGGCCAGTCGACGGGCGGCAAGCGAAAAGCGACCGCCGAGTCCGCACCGATCGAGCAGCTCCGTTTCTCGCAGCTCTGCCGCTGTGCAGGGTGCTGGAAGGCGTCCGTCCGTCGTCCACTCGGCCGTCGTTCTGCTCGCCTGGCCGCAAAGCAACAGAACCGGGACCACGAACGACGGTGCTCAAAGAACGCGGTCGTGTACGAGATCTGCGGGGTTCGTTTGCGTCTACGCTCTTTTCAGTTCATGTCCACCGACTGCAGTTCGCGGAGGCCAGCCATTGGCCGACGGGCGGTCGTCACCTGTACCGAATCTCCACGGAACGTCTGACGATCGTGGACCTGCTGCGGAACACCTTCAAGTACGCTTTTTCCGCTTTGCACCCCTTTTGATCGCCCGTCTGCAGGCAGCTGAGGCCGCGCGCCTGGTGGAATCGCGACGCTTACATCACGGACATGTCGGTCGTCGGCCCGTACGCGATTCTCGTCTCCATCCACGTCCGAGACGTCCAGCGCGACGAGCTGCACTTGCTGCGGCTCACGAAGGACGGCGACGACTACAAACGAACTCTTCTGCATGGCGCCGAAGACAGCGACCTGTCCGCCTTCGCTCTCGTGCAGATCACCGGTCAGGGCGTGGACGTGAAGCGGGCGGTGGTCGGCGGCGTTTGGGGCGGCCCGATCGTCTTCCTCACCGCCGACATCGACAGGGCGCGGGCCGTGGTCGTCGACACGACCGGGCACCCCTTTCGCGAGTCGCAAGCTCGCGAGTCGCAAGCTCGCGAGTTCGCCGCTCATTTCAACGACGACGGGCGGGAGCTGCTCGCGATTCACAAGGAGCACCCGCAAGTTCTGCAAGTGTACTCGCTGGCCGAAAGGAAGTGGACGAAGCACGAGCTCGACGGCCTGGAGGGAGGCCACAACGTTCGTTTCTTTGCCCGCCATTCAATCGATGCACTTCACACGTTTCAGACCTTCTTTTGGTATCGCTTCAGCCCCTCCGGTCGGATCTACGCGCACGGCGACGAAGCGGGCACCCGCGAGTTCCTTTTCCGCTGCGACGTGGAGCGGAAGAAGTGGGAGCGTGTGCCGGTCGAGGCCCCCGAAATCGGCGATGTCGCGTTCGTCGCGAACTCGGCGGACGGACGAGAGGACGGCGTCCTGATTTGCAAAACGGAGGAAATGCCGTCAAATTCGTTGGGCCAAGCGGTTGACCGCTTGCGGATTGAGCGACGCATGTTCCGGTTCGTCTCTCTAACTTCAGTCTCTCTCATCTCACGCCTGCTTTCAGGCAGCCGGACTCGCTCCTGCGTCAGGCTTTCGTCGCCGTGCGGAAGCTGCGGGAGGGCGTCCACGTGGAGGAAGTGATCCGCGAGCTCGTGGAGGCCGCCGGGATGCCAAGCGCCGTTCTGCAGAAGAAGTTCTTCCCGAGCGCCTACGACGGGATGACGCCGATCCCCGTTCGCTTCCATCACTGATCATGGTGCTCCTTGCTGTTTTTGTACATTTGTTTGTGTTCACGCGATTTGTTGTTCCACGAGTAAACGCGATAAACGAGTCCGATGGCAAAGGAGAGCTCTGCTTTGAGTGCTCTTCTTTTTGTTGCTTTGTTCGGATCGCTCGTAAAAGCCGTGATCATTGGAATGCAGTCCAACGACGTTTATTCACCGTTCAATCGTTCTGCGGCCATTGGCATTAAGGGCACGGTGTTGTCCACTCTTTTTCTTCAACTGACCATAGACCTCTTTGTTTATTGCTTTAAATCAATCGAATAGCAATCAGTTAAGCAACGCACTCACACTGGCAGTTCTGCGGCTTGCAGTTGCAAGAGCAGTTGGGATCCGGCCCGCAGAGGTCCTTCGGGTTGCACTTGAGGTCGCAGAAGGTGGACGGAGTGCACGAGGGGCCGGCCGAAAGGGGGACTGAAAGAGGATTGTTTGGAGGCGGTGTCAATGGAAACGAACCGGCGATCAGTGCAAACAGGAGCAGCATGAAGAAGACGGTAGTGGGCAGCTGGAGGAACTTCATCTTTGTGAAACGTGATGAGAGGGGAGTGTTAGTTAAAGAACCACTCGGTCGTTCGCGTCTCCCCGCCGGAAGGGAGCAAGTGATGAGCAATTGGGAGGCAGTGAAGAATGTTGGCGATCTTCCAGCGTTTATAAACACCGAAGAAGGCGGTCTCTCGGGTGCAAACGAACGGAAAAAAACGTTATTTTTTAGGAGTTCGTGCTCACATTTCCGCC
Organism: Aphelenchoides fujianensis; assembly: GCA_024699865.1. Taxonomy (NCBI): domain Eukaryota; kingdom Metazoa; phylum Nematoda; class Chromadorea; order Rhabditida; family Aphelenchoididae; genus Aphelenchoides; species Aphelenchoides fujianensis. Next base: position 73,155 of record JAMPIO010000322.1, read on the forward strand.
TGACATTTGACCAAGCAGCGCACTTACTTCCTGCTCGTTTCTTTACACACCGTTCCGCACCGAAGCGAACACGTGCTTGCCGCGGCGTTTGCTAAACCAATGGCGTTTTACTGCGAGCATCGTTCGGTTGCGCCCTCTACGCGCAAAAGGGCAAAGTCTATTTGGAAGAAGAAACCAACGCTCATGCCACCAACAAAGCGAGTTGGGTTCGGTTGGCGGTCCCTTGTTTGAGTTGAACGTTCAAGCGCTCGTTAAAACAAGATTCAACTGCTCTCTCCAGTCAAGCCCAATGTTCTGGAATTGCAAACGACACCAATTGAAAGCACCGACCAGCCGCTGGAGTTGGACGTCGCTTTTCTTGATCCCGTCGTGCAATCCGCTCGCCCACTTCTTTTCTTCCGCTTTGAGTGAGCAAGAAAGCCGTCTAGCCGCTCCGCCCACTCGTTCACGAACAGCCGGAGAAGGCGGGTGATTGCATCAAAGCTTTGTTCCTTTTAACCGCCCGTTCTTGAGTCTCCAATCCGTCTGCTCTTCGTTCGAATCGATCCTCCCGATATGCGCCCCACTGGACGATCGACCGTTCACTTCACTCTTTTCGTTGCAATGAGAAGAAGACGTCTTGTGTTGCTTTCCGTCCGTTCGCTACGACGAGCCGTTCCCGCAGCGAGGGTCGACTCTTCGAGGAGCGCTGCCGCCGATTGACAGAGAAGAGCCGATTGATCAGAAGAGCACAGACAGAAGCGGACTCGCCGAAAGCCCGCCCGCTCGTCTCCAAAATTGAGTTCTCCCTTACCGCCCACTTATCTCTCTGCAGGACGTCGAAGTGATCACATCGGAGAGCGGAGACGAAACAACAGAACAGTACTCCAACTACACTGCCAACGTCCAGTTGCTCGGAGTGACTCGCTCAAAGGACTGCGAGCCCGAAACGGAGGACGAAAACGTCAAAGTGGGTTATTTTCTTCGTTCCCCGCCCACTCGCCTCGTTGCAGCCTCGCATCGATCGCGGATACATTCGCGGCCCGTTCAACAAGCGGCTGATCGTCGTGGACGAGGGCGAGGAGGACGGAAAGGCACTCCTTTTCTTTAAAATGCAATGAACAAGCGGGCGATCAGTAGAGGACGACGGCGAAGACGGTCACGTGGCAGCAAGACCCTTCTTCTGCAACGAGCGGCCGATCGGGGGCGACAGGCGGCACTCACGCTCACGTACTCGGCGGCTGCCAGCAGGTTGTTGTTCGCGTCCCAGTAGCCGCCCACCTGCACCCTGAAATCGAACGGGGCATTAAACGGACCTCACGCATCGCTTAGCGGGTCGGCGCAGAAAAGCGGCAAACAATTCGCGTCCACTCGCTTATTTGATCAGCGAATGCAAGAAAGACGTTCGTTAATTGCAGCCCCGAACGTTCGCGACCAGAACCCCGCGATTACACTCACGAAACTATTTGTTACACTCGTTTTTCTCCAAAGGCAAGCGGACCGCTCGCCCGCCCAGCGAAAAGCTTGGCGAAGTGCACCACCCACTCCCGCTCGCTGCCCGACTGACCGCAAGCCCTGCCCGCGCTCTTCGGTGAGGACGAGTGGAAGATGAACTTGTAGTGCTCGTACTGGAGTTCTGCAACACGCATCGATCGGCAAACCGAAGGCTGTCGACTCGCTTCCTTGAACTTGGCGGCCATGTGTTGCATAATCTTGTTTGTGAGGAACTCGACGGTCGCATCGGAGAAGTTCTGGTCGAGGGGATCGTCTCGTTCACCGTCCGCCGACAGGCCACTTTCGTGGGCTTCCGTAGGCGAGTTGTTGCTCCATCCGACGAAAAGAAGAGTGGAGCACGAGAAATCTTGTGGAGTGTGTAAAAGTGGACGTCCACGCGAATGCACTCGACTGGAGGCGTTGCCGTGCTCACGGCCACCGAATCGTTGTCGCTCGTACGTGAAGGAGTCGGCCGAAAGCCACCGATCGGTCGAGAAGCGGGTGCCCGATCATTCGTTCGCCTCCCTCCCTTTGTTACTCACCAAACAACAAAGAAAAAGTTTATGCACAGGAAGCCGTTCAGCGCTCTTTGAGGTAGCGACGGGCCAACACCACCGTCCAGATGAAGTAGACCTGCATTCCGACTTGCACGACCACCATGAGAATCTGCGCGCACGAGACGATGATCACTTGAGTGCGGCTCGGGACGGGGATCTCGGGCCAGTGATTGTCGGCGATCCGCTGCACGGTAATGCAATTGTACAGGATGTAGCCGAGCCGAAGCAGGCAGTCGACGGTCTAAACGAACGAAGAGTGAGGGAGTGGTTGAGGGACCGACCGAACAGAGGATGGGCGGCAGCATCAAGCGCGGGTTCTTCGTGAACACAGCGAACAGGAGGAGGCCCGCGAAGCAGATGCTCGTCGACTGCCACACCAGCGCCGCGATCAGCTTCCGGCCCGTGTCGTCCTTCGCGTCCCAGTAGTTGAGAGTGAACTGGCGCGGTGGCTTCGCGGACTGCAAACAAGCAGGAGTGATCGAAAAAAGCTAGAGGAACTTGCCGGAGCTCCGATCACGACGGCGAAAGTGCGCGCCATTTCGTACGCGAGGCAGAAGACGACGACGTAGACGATCAGCTGGGTGCCCACCTGAACGCAAATGAATGGAAGGAACGGAGGAGCGCTCACCAGAATCGGGATGCAGCAGCAGCAAACCTCGTCGTCGTGCCGGCGGCGCGGGAGGCGCGTCGCCCGGCGGCTGCCGCTCGTCGCCGTCGTCGACGAACTCGCATTACTGGAAGGCATTCGGCAGAGCGGGCGGGCCGAACGAACGGAGAAGATGAGCAGTGAGCGGGTGAGAGCAGCTGCAATCTGCCGTCAACTCAACGGAGCATTTGCATCAATCGTCATGTTTTCGTCTCCGACTTATTCCAGCCCACTCCGCCGCCCCACGAATGCTGCCCGTCTTCCCGCACGAGTTCCGGCAAGCGAAGGGCGAGTGGAGCGGTGAGCCGACGAAGCGCCGCTGCTTCCACGGGCGCTCTTCGGCATGGGACGGGGGCTGTGCATTGCCCGTGGGTGGCCGAGCACGAGAACTTCATCCTGCACATCTCGGACGTGAGTCGCGTGCGGCAGCACCTACGGCGCCCGCCGTCCACTCGCCGCTTCCAGTTTGACGTACCCGACAGAAGGCGGCTGTTCGGCGGCTGTCGGAAAGGCGCCGTCGCTGCAAAGCGTCGTCTTCGCAAGGATCAGCGTTGAGCCGACCGTTTTCCGTCGTTGACCTTCTACTCTTCGCTCCTTCAAAGGCACTCTCTCCTGCCGGCAAGCGCGGCTTATGGACGGACATGCAGACATGACTCCTCTTCGTTAGCAGTGTCAAGTGACCGCGCAGGGGCTGGAAATCTGTCGGCCCGCCGATTTTCTTTCGCATTTCGACCATGCACTTTCAGTAACCGTCGATGTTTGTGTGTTTGAAACGCATTTACTTGCTGTAATGTTCGCAACGAACAGCAGGCTTCAATGCGTGGATTTCCATCTTGCTTAAGCTTTCTGCTTGCTGTTGTCGGATTTTTCCCCCAATTCCTGACACCCACTAAATTCTTGTTGTTTTCAGTGAATCATGGCCGAAACGGGCCGTCGCTCTGGCCGCCGCAAGCGGAAGCTGAATGCGGCGACGTCGCCAATCGTTCAGCTCCGTTCCGGTGAGGTTTGCGAGTGCGCGGAGTGCTGGAAGACGGCTGTTCTCGGCCCGTTCGGTCGCCGCTCCGCTCGGCTGGCCGCGAAGAAGCCGCAGGTTGCGGCGGAGGTCAGCGATGACGATGGATGCGAGCACGAGTTGCAAGGATCGAAGAACTCGTTCGTCTACGAACTCCGCGAGGTTTGCTCTCTTCTCCTTCTCATCCATGTTCGCACGTGTTTCTAGGTCAAGCACCGTTACCGGCAGTCGACGGATGGCCGCTACTTGTACGTGTTCACGAAGCGAGACGAGCTGCTCATCGTGGACCTCACGCGGAACAAGCAAAAGTACTTCTTCCGACTTTGCCGTTCTTCCTTCGAACCAGTCCTTTCAGACTCCTGAAGCCGCAAACCAACTGGGACGGAGACAACGTCGTGAAGGACTATGTGGTCGTCAATGCGAACACAATGTTGGCGAAAGCGTTCAGCACGAGGCCGAACAACGGCTACGGATTGCACTTGCTGCGGTTCGCCACCGACACCGACCGCTACGACCGATTTCTCCTGCACGAAACTAACGGCTGGCTTTCACCGACTTTCGTGTTGACGGAGATCAGCGGGCCGGCGGTGGAGGTGAAGCGGGCGGTGCTCTGCAACGACAACGATCTACAGCTGGTCCTTCTTCGCGTTGACGTCGCCGCAGCGACCGCGATCGTCGAGCACACACTCGAGCGTCGTCGCGAGCAAGTCGACGCCTTTGCGGCCAAGATGAGCGACGACGGCCGCGAGCTGTACGCGATCAACGGCGGGAAGGCAACGACGCTTGACGTCTACTCGCTGGCGCAGAAGAAGTGGAGAAGCGAGCCGCTGGACGGAGTGAACTTCAGTTTATCGGTTCGTTTGCTCGTTTCTCGCAACAATGATGTCGCACGGGTTTCAGTGCCATTTCATCGGCTCCTCGCGGACGATCTACGCAAAGGGCTCTACGTACGAGAACAACACTTTTGAGGTGAACTGCCTCGCGCGCTGCGATTTGCGAAGAAAGAAGTGGGAACACGTGCCGATCGACGGGGAGAACCTCGCTTCCGTGTCGCCCATCGTGAACCCACCCGACGGCGAAGAGGACGGAATTGTGCTCATCAGATCCAACACGGGACGGCGCCGCGCTTTCTATCCCCCACTCATCCGCATCAAAGTCGAGCGGCACATGTTCCGGTTCGTCCCATTAGCTCTTTGCTCACGCGTTCCTTCCGTTTGCAGGACGACGGACTCGCTTCTGCACCACAGCTTCATCGCGGCCCGGAAACTCCAGGAGGGCGTCGAGGTGGAGCAAACGCTCCACCAGGCGCTGGAAGCCGAAGCCGCCCGAAAGGCCAAGGCCAATGGCACGAGCAGCGAGGAGCCGGTCGCCGTCCCGCAGAAGAAGTTCTTCCCGAGTCTGTACGAGGGCATGGAGCTCATTCCCATCTGTCGTCTCGAATAAGTTCCATATTTTTTCTTTCTTCGTTGTTCGCCGTTATCTTCTGAACAATAAACATCTATGAAATGGGTGATTCATGTCCAGCTGTTCTTCGCGCAAACATGCGTTTGACAACGGAAGGAACCCGACGGTCCTATGAATTCTTTCTCCCAAACGCAACCGATCGAAGCCTTCATCGAGAGGAAGATCGTTTATGTACAGACAAACAGGGAAAAGAGCACGGGAATACGACGCGTATTCTAATCGGGTAAGTCCTATTGCAAGTGGATCGATGGGTGGAAGGAAGGAAGCTTTTTGGTCGGCGCACCCGCGAGTTGCACGTCGGTCGCAGTCGGTCGTTCGGCGGGAAGAAGAGTTGCGTACAACAAACAAGGAAGAAGTAAATAGAACGAGGGAATCGAACGGCAACTGCTCTCGTCTACCGAATGATCAGGTAGCCGACGATGAAGACGAACGAATAGAAGAGCACGAGGAGGCCGTGGATGGCGAGGAAGGCGTTGTGCCAGTCGGCTTGGTAGCGATTGCCGTTCGTGTTCGTCGACGGGACGCCGCCCTTCTCCAGTTCCACGCCTTCGGGCTCCCACTCGGCGGTCGAGTTGAACACGCACACGAACTTGTTGATGATTTGCGAACCCCTGCAACCCAATCGATTAAACAAGAGAGTCTGCCGAGGAGGGCTCACTGGATCAACCACCCCCAAGGCGGGAGAGTGCGGCGCATTCGGGACTGCATCCACAGCAGAACGCTCGTGATGATGGAGATCGTGTTCATCACGATGGCGAGCTCGTGGATCGCCACTAAACTCAGAAGATGACCGAGGAATCAATCGGGGAAGTCACTCACTGATGACTGGCGTCGCACTCGCCGAGCCCAAGTGCGGGGCGATGCGGTTGGAGAAGAGCTGCAGGATCAGCACCTGGAGCAGCATGACGAACAGCTTCACGAACAACTGCGTTCGGATGGAGCCGAGGAAGGGGGAGAAGAGGAACAGCAGGGCGGTCGCCCAGGTCGGCACCGACAGCTCGATTTTGACGGCCGACGAGGAGCGCTGCAGGTTGATGCAGAAGTTCAACTGGGCGACGATGTTCGGGTCGGGGTTCACGGACGGGATCGTGCCCGACATCGACCAGCCGTAATCGCGGAAGTATTTGGGGTCCGTGAACACCGGCAGCCCATCGACGGAGAACTCGACGATGTCCTGATTGAAGTGCGGCTCCAGTTGGAAGCAGCACTTGTACAAATCGTCGGGGAAGTGCCGGAAGTCCGCATCGTCGCAGAAGGTCTTCAGCGAAAACGAAACGATCGCCGACACGTTGCCCTTGTTCGAGGTCTCCAGACGGCGCACTTCCATCACGTCGTCGTTCCGCAGGGACGTCTCGTACGATTGGGAAGAGAGGACGGGGATCCACACGTGGTTAGCTGACTGAACAGTCCAATTAAAGATGGAAGAGAAGAAAGAAGCGTACGTGAATCTGCAACTTCTCCAGTTTCCATTGGCTCTGATCCCAAGACAATCGCTGGTCGTCCCACTGGATCTCCATGTAGCCGACGATGTTCAGGTCTTTCAGGAACTCGTTCTAAACACTCGCATGCATTCGATTGATCGGTGAGAGGGAACGGACCAATTGGAAGTGCTGGAGGGTGATCTGCCCGATGCGGACCTTCACGTTCTTCCGGTCGCTCTGCCCGTAGACCGGCGGGAGGGTGGCGATCGGGTGGACGGAACCGAACTTCGTCGTCTCGTGCTGCGCCTTGTTTGCGAGGAAGTAGTAGAGGCACTGCTCGAAGGCGACGAACTCGTGATGGTTGAGGGATTGGACGTCTGCAAGGAGGAGAGGGATGAACTGAAATGTTCTTTTTGTGGCTTACCGGTCACATTCTCGAAATATTTGCAGGGATCCAAGTTGCCGCCGCCCGACGGGATCACGTGGAACTGTTGGGCCAAAACGACGGACAGCGCGACGAGGCCGACGGTGGCGAGCGGCAGAACACCCGATCGGTTTACCATTCTGCTCTGAAGTTGGGCATTTCTTGCGGATTCGTGAACGAACGAGCGAAACGAACAGAGCGAACGCGCCCGAACGGCAAGCGAGTGGGTCATTCACTCTTCGATTGCACGAGCAACGAGAGGAAGACAGGTACGAGGCTACGGAACGAGGGAAGCCAGGGGATTCTTCTGCTACCTCACAGCCGCCGGCGAGGGCAAACGGCCTTTGCCATCTTCAAAAGCCGACTGACCGGCAGACGAGCGGGCGAGCGGGCGGAAATCGCGTTAAACACTCGCCGCTTCTTCGCGCAACACAATGGAGGACTGATGGGATTTACGTGAATGACTGTGAGTTCACTCCGCCGTCCATTAAGAAGCGGAAGGATTAGCGGCCGCCCGCCTCGGGCAATCGGAGCGAACACAACGGAAGGACGTGCTCCTCCTTTTGTCCACCGGCCGTCCCTCCTTCTTGCGCGCAATCGAGCGGCTCCAATTGCTCGTAATCGACCGTTTTGTTCCTCCGCCCGCCGCCTCGTTTCTGCTCCAAATGCGCAACAAATTGGTGCGTGAGCGACGGAGCGGCGATTCCGCGTGAAATTGAGCGAGAGGATCAACACAACGATGAGGAAGGAGGAGGAAGACGGACGAAATGGAGGCAATTAGGAAGCTGCAGGCATCGATCAAAGGAAGATCTTTGTTCTCCTGATCGAGTGGAGTGTTTCAGCTCGTCTGCGAACTCAAACCCTTCGAAACCGCGCCGGACCGCCCGCAAAGCCGCTCGCGGGTTCACTCGGCGGATGAAGAGGGCGCCGCGGTGCGGGGATGAGCGAAACGGCGTTCTTTCGAGTCGAAACGGAGAAGAGCCGCTAATTGCGGGGATCAGCGACCGAGTTGCTCGTCTGAACTCCCCTCAAATCCATTGAACTCCTTCGATTTCAACTGCCGAGTTTTTCGGAAACAAATGAGAATTGCTCGAGGCAAAACGGAATGGGCAAAAGGCAACGGTTTGTTGCAATAATCCCCCAATTTCCCACGCCCAACGACAGCGGAAGCAGCGCGTGATTAGAGCGCTAAACTACGTGCTGTAATCAACAAAGCGGCGGTCATCCGCATGCTTTTAACCCCGTTGAAGCTCGCGGCGATCACTCCAGAACGCCCGCCCTCCGTCGACCGCCGGGGCGGCGCGAGTGACCTTGGGCGAAGCGGTTTCGCTTTCGCTGCTCGTGACCGTTAGGAGGAACCCGCCGAGCGGATCAAAACACGGCGCATCCGACCGACAGGTTCAACCCGCGACGACAACAACGAGGAGGAGCGGCGAGGAGAACACGAAGAAGATTTCCACTCGCCCGCCCATCCCTCGGCTCCTCCAGCTCGCCGCCTCCGCCGCTTCTTCGTTCGTTTGTTTCTGCTCCGCTGCAACACGCGTCGACCTCTTCGCGCGAAAACACGGGCAAGGAACCCGAATCGCCGTCGCCCGCCCACCCACTTCTTCGCTCGCGCGCCGAATGACCGAAAAGAACACCGGTTTTTATGTTCAATTGGATTAAAAGCGAATGCGTTCACTCCCCATTCGATTGTTGTGACCGCTGGGTGGACACTCGAACCAAAACGGGGGAGAACGAGAACTTTCGAAAGACTGCGGCCATCTTGGTGTTTGCTCCCTCCAACGAGCGACGTTCACGTGTTCCCTGGCGGCGAGTGTGACGGTCGGCGGTCACTCGCGCGCCCCCACCGATTCCATCGATCATCGCCGCTGGGGAGCCGCGGGGAACGACGAGCAAACGAACCGAATCGCCGATCCATCTACGCGGTGGCCGAAGGAAGGAGTGAGTCACGGCTGATGGTGAAAAGTTCCGAGTAGAGATTAGCGAGTGGTCAAGGGCACATAGGAGGCGGAGAAGAGCACGTACAAGCAGAAGATGGACGCTAACGATGATTATCGGTGGTCAGAGGCGGAAGCAATCGGAAACTCGCGGTCTTCCGAGCAAGCACATCGAGTACTCCAACAAAGTAACCGCTCACCCAAGCGATTCCTTCAATCAACGAGTGGATCGATCAACAGCAGCGAGCACTCGAACTCGAGATGGCTGGAGAACGCGGAAATGCGAGCGGCGATCCGGCAGCCGCTTTCTGGAGGGTTTGCAAACAAGCCGCCCGCTCGCCCTCTCCGCTTTCTCTTCGATTCGATGCGATCCGGTCGATCGGAATTCCTTCGGATTCCCGCCGATCGCCCGGCCGGCCGCCCACCGCAAACAAAACGGGCGACCAAAAATGGAACAGCCCGAGTGGACGGCCGCGCGTTTGCAGCGGCTGCAGAAGTGGGCGGCGGCCGCGCGGACACAAATCCGAAGACGAACTAAACGAAAAGAAGCACGAGCGGTTTGACCGAACCGAAGAAAATAATGCCTCTGGATTCAAACCAAAGAAAACTGGAGGGCGATCACTCGCGCCCACTGCGTTCCGATTCTCACGCCCCGTCCACCCCGCTGCTTCTTCTCGTTTTCTGCGCGGACCGTAAGAAAGGCAGGGGGACGACGTTCTGGCGGTCCGGTTTTTGCATCCTCCTTCTTTTCTTTACGTTTGTTTTGTGTTGATCCTCACGCGCACTCACACGCGCGCGCGCCCGCCGGCGAGTCCAACCCGCCGCGCACTGCAGACGTCTTCTTTTCGTTCCCGTCGTTCGCGCACGAGAGCAGAAACAAAAGAGCAAACATTTGCGCGGGACTATCAAGCGCGGAGGCGAGAGTGACCACCACGTTGAAGACCCGGTTTTTTCATAACGAAGGGCCTCTTCCGGCCGGCCGCAGTCGTCGTTCTGCGCGTGTAATCAATCGGCCGAAAGCAAGAAGACGGTAGGGACGCAGCGTAACGTGAATTCGGACGCAAGGAGCAAAAAGGAACAAAAATCGAAAGATTGATCGCCACTGCATGCCCGGTTCGAAGCGAACGAACGATTGGTTTCGATCCGCGCCGATTTCTCCGCTTTTCGGTTCGTTTTGCTCACCATGAAACGCGCCATTTGACGCTCGCCGATCGCCGCTTTTGTCCAGTCGGTTTTCCTCCTTCGTCTTTTCTTGCGGTTCGTGTTCCCGCAGATGGGCGCCGTTGACTCGAAGAAACCGGTCGTCGAACGACATTCGGGAATTTCCATTCGAGTCAAACCAACGGAGCGCCAACGCGGAAGCCGGACGACGGCGGCGAGTCCCGGCGCGAAAGGACGCGCCGTTTCGCGGGCGGCCGCGGACGTTTGGCGAAATTCGCGTCGAATTTTCGCTCTTTTTCGCTCACTTCCTTCACACACTCACCCGCCCTTCGAAAATGATGGACTTCGGGGACCGAAATCAGTTCTGCGCGTGGGCCGAAGAGCACTCGTACTGGCGAGGCGCCCGACCACCGTCGCCCGTCCGCCGCCGCGTGCCCGGCCGCCCCACGACGCCCACGCGGACGCCCCACTCGCCGCGCAAAGCGTGAGTTCCGCAAGCCTTCCTTCTTCCCAATCGTCCGTCCGTTTTGCAGCGCGAAGCTGGAGAAGCGGAAGGTCGCGTCGCCGCCCGTCAAGATGCCCGGCGTTCGCTCCACGTGGTTCTACGTGCGGAACAACCGGCCCAAACGCGAGTATTTCCGCTGGGAGAACCGCTCCAAGCTGCGCCGCCTCTCCGCGTTGACGTCGAAGAACCTGCCGACCCACGTGCAGACGGAGTTCTCCTCCTCGCAGGCGTCCTCCTCGTGGGCCGACTCGCAGCAGTCGACCTCCTCGCAGTTCACGCGTCTCTTCTCCCAGTCGACCGTCGCCGAGAGCCAGGCGACGACCGTCAGCCGCGACTCGCAGTACTTCAGCGGCGAGAGTCAGGACAAGGACCGCTCCTCCTTCCATTGACCGCTTCATCTCATCGATTGACCGCTTCTTTGATTGACTGGACTGAATTCACGCAAATAAATCTCTCGTTCTCGCAGTCTGTCGGTCCAACGGTTTGGTTTCATTTGATTGGTTGAAGTAAAGAAGAAGGTTCGAATGCACTCTATGTTCATCCTCATTGAACAAATAAGATTGTCCGTATTCTTCGCTCTGTTCCCCGCACTCCCAACCAAAATCCGGCGGCAAAGTCCGGCCGCTTGAAACGAAAGGCCACGGCGTTCGGTCGAAAAGCTTCGCGGCGGGAACCTCCAGGCGGCACTTGGCGGCATCGCGAGTGGGAGGCCACTGGTTGGAGGAATTTTGGAGCGGTAAACGGAGAATGGCCGCTGTTCTCGTGGTTCGTTCGATTTGGATTGCACAATAATTGCACGGTCACTTCCTCCCGCTTGTTTGTCCACTGATTCGTGAGCTGCCTCCATTTTACGAGAATTTTTGACCGTTGTGTTGAAATTTGTTCATTTTATTCCGCATCGTTGAAACCCTCGCTTATTGCCGTTAGAATCTTAAATCAAACGTTTCGCACGATCAATTCAACAACTCCCCGATCATTCTGCCTTGTCCTCGTCAGACATCGCGACGTAGAGCGCGACAACCTACCGTTTAGCTCGAATTAATTCGCGGGTTTGCAGGCATGACCCGATCGTCGGCCAAGAAGTCGGCTGCGGCGGCCGGCGGCGACAAGAAGGCGGCGAATCCCGCGGACGAGGATCTGCGGGCGCTCTTGACGGCGTTCGGCGACGGGCAGTCCGGCGGCTCCGACTCGAAGGACGCGGTCCTCGCGATTGCGGCCACCATCAACGCGAAGTGCGTCGAGCGGATCGAAGCGTTCGAGGTTCGTTCTTGAATTGATCGTTCGATTGATTGCTGGCTTGTTCAGGCAGTCGCGGAGCACCCCAACGAGTGGAACGCCTTCTTCCACCGCGTCCTCGAGCTGATCGCCGACGAGAAGCTGCCGTTCGTCGAGCAGAACGCGCTCGTCTCGTTCCTCATCAACTGCGCCAACAATTTGGTTCGTTCTCCTTCGTTCTTTTGTTCATTCATTGCTTGATTGCAGGAATTCGAGGTGGTCCGGCGGCGCGTGATGGAGATCGCCTCGTTGCTCAGTTGGCAGCACTTGAGCGACGTAAGCGATCGTCTTTCTATTACCTTCACTCATGGGTTGTTTGCAGAAGAAGCGAGAGGAACTGTTCCGGTCGGACAAGACGTGGGGCGACCTGTACAAGAAGCTCACCGCGCAAATGCGCAAGAAGGCCGAACCGGACCGCTCGCGCATCCTCTTCGCCGCCTCCACCGTCTGGAAGTTGATTCAGCGCGTTAAGCGGGTGCTGGACGATGTGGACTCTGAGAACGACTGTGAGTTCCCACCACCGCTCTTTTCAATCCTCCCTTGCAGCGATCGACCCCCACGCGATCTCGTTCATCGAAAAGACGACGCTGCTGCTCGTCGACCTCCTCGCCCAACTCTCGTGCCGCCGCTTCGTGCACGCGCTCGTCGACTGGTCGCAGTTGATCGTCCACGCGACCCTCAGCCAATTCTACTTGACCGAGCCGGGCACCCTGTTCTTCAAGCTCGTCCAAATGCTCGTCTTCTACTTCCGCTTCGAGGTCAACAATTCGAACGGCGAAGCGCTGACCACCGCCGAAGTTCGTCCCCGTCCTTTCGTTCGATTCCCTCCGGTTTGCAGGTGGAACAACGTCACTACTCGTTCGTCAACCGACTGCAAGTGGTCGCGTTCAAGAACTTCCGCGAGAAGTGCAACGAATTCTGCCTGATGTCCGTCGGCAGCGTGAACACGCGCAAGTTCTTCGAGAAGGAGTTCGCCAAGTGGACGTACGTGATTCCTCTGAATTCTGTTCAATCTTCTCGTTGTTTGAAGGGCGGACGACTTGTACCAAATCGCCTACGAGCTGAACCTCGTCCCGGCGCGGGACGAGAACGTGGACGCCGAACGGGACCGTTCGACTCGCTTTCTCACTGATGCGAAGTACTTGCGCGAGATCCTGGTTCGTTCTCCTTCCAGTCCACATTCATTCATTGCCTTCTGTGTGTTTAGATCTTCCACTGCGCCAAGCCGCAATTCCAGTTGGACAAAATCAACAGCCAACCGTTGTACCCGAACGAGGAGATCGTTTGGGACGAGAACCTCGTCCCGTACGAGGAGTACAACGGGCAGGGCGTGTTGCCGTTGAATCGGCTCAATCTGCAGTTCCTCACGCTGCACGACTACCTCCTGCGCAACTTCAACCTCTTCCAAATGGAGTCCACGTACGAGATTCGGTAAGCACTAACGGGAAGTCCCCTTGTTTATTGTTTCTTTAGGCACGACCTCGAAGACGTGATGTTCCGAATGCGTCCGTGGAAGCACGAGAGCCAGGAGGCGGTCGTGTGGGGCGGTTGGGCGCGAATGGCGCTGCCGATCTCCTCGTCGCGCATCGTTTCGGTCGGCAAGCCGTCCGTTGGGCAGACGGCGCCCTCGGAGGTGCGCGCCGACGTCGAGGTGAACCTGCCGAAGCGCGGCGACCTGCGGCGCGAATGGGAGCAGCTGCGCCGCAACGACGTCCTCTTCCTCCTCACGGTGGCGGCGACCGAGCCCGTCGGGACGAAGTTCGACGTCCGCAAGCCCTTCAAACAGCAATTTCGAGTGGCTGCGGCTCGTGGCTGCGAGGTCATCGGGATGTTGAACGCGGACAAGAACGTGATCGACGAGATGGGTTTGTCTATCATTCTTCCGATCCTTCCGTTCATTTCTTGCCTCCGTTTAGACACAACCGCCGTGCGGGAGTTGGCCGGCGACTCGCGAGTGTTCCGTGTTCGTTTGGACCCCAACCAGTACGAGCAGGACGCCGAGAAGACGAACCTCTACTTCTCGTTCAACCTCCTCGTGCGGCGCGACCCAAAGGCCAACAACTTCAAGGCCGTCCTCTCGACCATTCGGCAGTTGCTGAACACCAAGTGCGTGGTGCCCGATTGGCTGAACGACGTCCTCCTCGGTTACGGCGATCCCGCCTCGGCGCACTACTCGAAGCGCGGCGCCGGCGTCACGATTCCGACGCTCGAGTTCAACGACACGTTCCTCGACTTCGCCCACCTGAAGGCCTCCTTCCCCGAGGCGGAGATCCGGTGCGATGCCGAAGAGCCCCGCCCGCCGTTCACCCTCACCTTCAACGCGCTGAAGCCGCAGCATGGGCAGGAGAAGCGGGACGATTCGATCCTCGTCGAGTGCGAGGCCGAGAATCCCGTCCAGAAGCTGCTGGGCGTCGAGCGCCGCCAGAACGCCATCCGCTTCACGCCCACTCAGGTCGAGGCGATCAAGTCGGGAATGGAGCCCGGGTTGACGATGGTTCGCTCACTTTCTTCCTTTCGTTCATTCCTTCTCGTTGGTTGCAGGTGGTCGGACCGCCGGGCACGGGCAAAACGGACGTCGCCGTTCAAATCATCTCGAACATCTACCACAACTGGCCGGAGGAGCGCACGCTGATCGTCACCCATTCGAATCAGGCCCTCAATCAGCTGTTCGAGAAGATCATCGCGTTGGACGTGGACGAGCGGCATCTCCTCCGGTTGGGCCACGGCGAAGAGGCGCTGGAGACGTCGAAGGACTTCAGTCGGTACGGCCGCGTCAACTACGTGCTCAAAGGTTCGTCCACTCCATTCACATTCATTCAATGCACGTGTAGAACGACTGGACCTGCTGAAGCTGGTGACGAAGCTGAAGCACGTGATGAAGGCCGTGGGGGACGTGGACGCCACGTGCGAGACGGCCGGCTACTTCTTCCGCTACACGATCACGCGCGCCTGGGAGGACTTCCTTGAGGAGCTGGAGTACCGGCAGCAGCCGAACGAACAGGCCGCCTGCACGAAGGAGAACGCCGACCAGAACGGGCGCGAAGAAGGCGGCGGCGACGCGAAGATGGCCGAGCCGCTGCCCGCCGACTTCGTGGCCAAAAGCTTCCCCTTCCGCGACTTCTTCCACAACGCCGCCCAGCTGTTCGTCGGCGAGGACCTCGCCGTCGATTTGGAGCGCGCGCACGCCTGCTGGGAGCGCATCGAGGAGATCTTCCAGAAGCTGGACGAATTCCGCGCTTTCGAGCTGCTGCGCAACGGACGGGAGCGTTCGGACTACCTTGCTCGTAAGCTTCCATTGCCCATCCTCCTTGTACTTCCGGCTTGCAGGTCCGCGAAGCGAAGGTGATCGCCATGACGTGCACACACGCCGCGCTCCGCCGCAAGGAGCTCGTCGAGCTGGGCTTCCGCTACGACAACGTGATCATGGAGGAGGCCGCTCAGATCCTCGAGGTGGAGACGTTCATCCCCCTTCTCCTCCAAGAGCCCTCCGAGGGTGTGGACCGACTGAAGCGCTGGATCATGATCGGCGACCACAACCAACTGCCGCCCGTCGTGCAGAACGTCGCCTACCAGAAGTACGCGAACCTCGAGCAGTCGCTCTTCACGCGCTTCATCCGCCTCGGGGTTCCGCACGTCCAGTTGGATGCCCAGGGACGCGCCCGACCGGAGATCGCCGCTCTCTACAATTGGCGCTACAAGCGGCTGGGCGACCTGCCGCACGTCCACGAGGCGCCCGAATTCCAGCGCGCGAATCCCGGCTTCCGTTTCGCCTACCAGTTCGTCGATGTGCCCGACTTCAACGGCGTCGGAGAGGCAACGCCGAGTGCTCACTTCTATCAGGTGAATTGCCCGTCTTTCTGCTCGTTCATTCGTTCGTGTTCAGAACCTGGGCGAAGCCGAGTACGCGGTCGCTTTGTTCACGTACATGCGAATTCTTGGCTACCCAGCCGAAAAGATCTCCATCCTCACCACGTACAACGGCCAGCGATCGCTCCTCATGGACGTGTTGGCGAAGCGCTGCCAATCCAATCCGCTGATCGGGATGCCGGCGAGTGTGTCGACGGTTGACAAGTACCAAGGTCAACAGAACGACTTCGTGATCCTCTCGCTCGTGCGCACGAAGCTCGTCGGCCATCTGCGCGACGTGCGGCGCTTAGTCGTTGCGGTGTCGCGTGCCCGCCTCGGCCTCTACGTCCTCGGCCGCCAGTCGCTGTTCCAGCGATGCGCCGAGTTGGCGCCCGTCTTCCGCAAGTTCGCCGAACGCCCCACTCGCCTGCAGTTGTTCCCGGCCGAGGCGTACGAGAGCGAGCGCAAGGTACGTCCATTTCGTCTGCTTTCTATCCCGTTCTTTCGGCTTGCAGCTCGCGGATGTGCCCGCGGAGAAGCCGGTGGAGATCGTCGACGCGGAGCACATGGCCAACTTTGTCGTTCAATTCTACACCTCGAACTTCGACTTCTTGCGCGCCAAACACGAGCAGCTGATGGCCGAGCGAGCCGCAGCCGAGCGCGCCGCCCGCGAGCAGGAAGAGGAGACGATGGAGGTCGAGGTGCGTTCCGTTGATTGGATTCCATTGATTCACTTCGATTTTGCAGGACACTTCGGCGGCCCACCAGGCGATCGGCGCGACCAACGGCGCCGAGCAGCCGGCCGAGGCGACGGCCGACGGGCAGCCGGACGGAGCGGCGGCGAAGGCGCCCGAGCGGCCGAAGCGGGGCGCCGAGAACGCCGAAGCGGTGATCCTCTTCGAGCAGGTGGACTTCGAGCGGCTGCAGGATCCCGGCAACTTCGGCAAGTGATCCCTCGGCGCCTTTGTTTCGTTGGTGAATTGTTCTCATCGCAACTGTTTTTAACCTCCTTCATCGTGTTTATTCACTAACGATTGTTCTCTTTGGTTGCACGAATAAACGCTGTTCGTAAGAGAATGGTGGGTTGATTCTTGGCACATCAGAAGACGAAGGGAAAGCCGGGGTATCCTCGTTCGTCTCAGCCACCAACAAAAATTAAACAACGAAAGTTTATTCGCATGCTCTCAACCAACGACCGAGGACTCCGCTTAACGCTCCTTCAAGTAGCGGCGAGCCAACACCACCGTCCAGATGAAGTAGATCTGCAGTCCGCACAGGGCGACACTCGTCAGGATGTCCATGCAAGAGATGATGATCGCTTGAGTGCGGCTGGGGACGGGGATCTCCGGCCAGTGATTGTCGGTGATCCGATGCACGACGGTGCACTTCCACAGCACATAGGTGAGATGGAGGATGCAGTCGAAGGCCTGAACGAAAGGGAGAGAGTGAAGAGATGTGGGGGAGCTCACCGAGAACACGACGGGCGGGAGCATCAAGCGCGGCTTCTTCGTGAACACGGCGTACAGGAGGAGGCCGGCGAAGGCGATTCCCGACATCTGGAGGACGATCACGACGATCTGCAGCCTGCCCTGATCGTCGGCGTTCATCCAGTAGTCGACGGAGAAGGAACGCGGCTCTTTCGCGGTCTGCAGACGAGCGGGAGTGGTCGGAAGAAGCTGGAGACACGTACGGGAGCCTTGAAGACGATCTTGAGCGTTCGGGCGAGCGCCAGCGACAGCAAGAACACGACGACGTAGACAATCAGCTGGGTGCCCACCTAAAGAAGAGGTGGGTGGAAAGGAAGAGGAGGAGCGCTCACCAGAATCGGGATGCAGCAGCAGCAAACCTCGTCGTCGGGCCGGTGGCGTCGTTTGTGACGCCGCGACGTCCGGCGGCTGCCGCTCGCCGCCGTCGTTGTCGTCGTCGAGCTTACGAAATTGGAGGACATTCGGCAGAGCGGGCGGACCAAACGAACGAAGGAGATGAGAAGTGAGCGAGTGGGATTCGCTGAGTCGCTCGTCAACTCACCACATCATTTGCATGGCTGGTCGTTTGAGTGCATCGCGTCCTCTTTTTATTACGGTCCACTCCGAATGCCGCCCGTCTTCCCGCACGAGCCCCGGCAGACGGACAGCCGACGAAGCGCTTCTACTTCAACGGGGCGTTCATCAGTAAGCGGTGGGCCGATCGTGAAGCTGCGCGCGCTGTGCGTGGACCCTTCACTCGCCGCTTCCAGCTTGACGTACCCCAGGCCCAAGTCGCCGAGCGTCCGCCCGCGGAAGTCCGCCGCGCGGTGCCTGTCGAGCAGCAGTGGGAGTCGCCGTTCGAATGAGCTCACCTCCGCTTGTTCTCCGTCGAAGTCGTGAAATAAACAGTTGGCTTTCGACTCGATGAGAGGCATGCGGAGCATGGGCCACTCTGTCGATTCCATCAGCATTCGTGAAGAGATAACATGTGCTTTGATTGTGCTGGCTTGAAACTGGCCGCCCAAAAAGTAACTACCACTTGCCCCGGGTGCCGACTCGCTACTTCGAACGTTAGCCGCCATCCGTAAGGATTGACACCGAACCGCATGCGTTCTTTGCGTTTCTCTCACTCACTTTCACTCCAAAGCGCTCATTCTATCGGCCAGCCGCGCCCCACGAAAGACTGGAGACACGACCTCTTTTATAGCCGTGTCAAGTGACTTCGTAGAGGCAGCAGAGCGTCAGAACTCTTGCCGCTTGTTTTCGCATTCCGCCCGTCGACTTTCAATAAACGTCGATTTTTGCGAGTTTAACTCGTGGTTTTGTTTACTTGTTTGAAACGAGCAGCCAGTTTTTGTTCGTGAATGTTGAGCTAGTTCGGACTTTCCGCCTGATTTTGCAACCATTCCGAATATTTTGTAACGCAATTATTCCTCATGGTTTTTAGCGAATCATGGCCGAGGCGCTTCGTCCTACTTGCCGCCGCAAGCGGAAGCTGACTGCGGCAAACTCGCCGATCGTTCAGCTCTCTTCCGTCGATTTGTGCGCGTGTGCGGAGTGCTGGAAGATGGCGGTTCTCGACCGCTCCGGGCGCCGTTCCGACCGACTGGCCGCAAAGAAGCCAAAGGTGACGGCAGAGAGCAGCGTTCAGCGCGATCATGAGTGGCAAGAATCGAACACCTCGTTCGTCTACGAACTTCGCCGGGTTGGTTTCTGCCTGCCCACTTCTCGTTTATGTTCCTGCCTGTTTCCAGGTTAAGCATCGCTATCGGTTGTCGGTGGACGGACGCTACTTGTACGTGTTCAAGCAGCAAAACGAACTAATCATCGTGGATCTCCGGCGAAACGCCCAGAAGTAACTTCTTCCACTCTTTCCGTTCTTTCTACTCGCTATCTCTTTCAGACGTTTGAAGCCAGAAACCAACTGGGGCAGAGACAACGTCGTAAGAGACTTTGTGGTCGTGAACGCGAGCACGATGTTGGTGAACACATGCGGCGCAGGGTGGAACAATCAAGGAGGATTGCACTTGCTGCGGTTCAGGGCCGATGCCGACCGCTACGAGCGCGTTCTGCTCCACAAAACGAACGGCTGGCACCCGCCGACGTTCGTCCTGAGAGAGATACACGGGCGAGAGGTGGACGTGAAACGGGCCGTGCTGGACGGAGGCCAGACCTTCGTTTTTCTTCGCGTGGACATCGACAAGGCGGAAGCGGTCGTGGAGCACACAGTCGAATACTCGAACGATTATTCTTATCATTTGACTGCCCGGATGAGCGACGACGGCCAAGAGATGTTCGTGATCAACAACAATAATCTAAATGGACTTCACGTCTACTCGCTGGCGCAGAGAACGTGGACGCGCGAGTCGTTTGACGAAATGCCCGTCGATAATCGAGTACGTTCACTTGTTGCACACCTCAATGCTCGCGTGAGGGTTTTCAGTTCCATTTCGCCGGTTTCTCTCGCACGCTCTGCGCGCAACGCGGCCCTAACGCGCACGGTAGCCGTTCGGGGAAATGTCTCGCGCGTCGTGACTTGCGGACCAAGAAGTGGGAGGACGTACCGATCGACGCGGAGAACGTCGTTTTTGTGTCGCCCATCGTGAGTTTGGCGGACGGCGAAGAGGAAGGGGTTGTGGTCATTCGATCAAAGGAAGACCACGACGATCGTTTCGATTCCCCACTCATCCGCATCAAAATCGAACGACACATGTTCCGGTTTGTCTGTTTCCCGTAGCTCACGCTTTTCTTTTGCTTGCAGCGCGCCAGACTCGCTCCTGCACCACAGCTTCAATGCGACTCAGAAACTCCAGGAGGGCGTCGAGGTCGAGGAAACGCTCCACCAGGCGCTGGAAGCCGAAGCCGCCCGAAAGGCCAAGGCCAATGGCACGAGCAGCGAGGAGCCGGTCGCCGTACCGCAGAAGAAGTTCTTCCCGAGTCTGTACGAGGGCATGGAGCCCATTCCCATCTGTCGTCTCGAATGAACCCCGATTTGTTTTGTCCACCTTCGTTTGTCCTTTTGCTTAGAGTAATAAACCCGCTAACCGAAAGCTATCGGAAGGTCATTGCAGCCGCGAGTAAACGTTTTTTGGCGGCCACTTGCACGCACCGGGAAGCCTTGACGTTTCTCCGCTAACCCATGTCCAACCTCCGGCGGCTCTTCAACAAGCCGAGTGGGCGGTGACTCGTGGACGAGCAAGTCCTTTGTTCTGAACAAGCACTGGCCGACCGTCCGGCCGGTAGCCCACCGCTGGCCGAAGAATGCGGGCGCAAGACGAACGGTTGATCGTTGTGACGACAAAGCAAGGTGGTTAGGATAAATTCAACACACGCTCTTGATTTAACTTCGCAGAAACACAAGGTCATGGGAATCGAACAGCTGGAAAGAGGTAACAACGGGGACGGGCGGCCCGCAGACTCGGGATTCGCGAGGAAGCGGGCGCGAGTCGGGCGGATT